>LOEQ01000308.1:356987-368268 GCA_001685075.1 Bramus lutescens | reverse complement strand
CGAGGACTCGGACCAGGTGCGACGCGGCTGGCGGGTTTGGGACTGTGGGCTACGACCGCGGGACTTGGGGCCCAGAAAGAAGCCCGCAACGGCAGGGAGCCGAACAGCAGGCTCACTGAGTACGGAGGCCTGGAGGGGACAGATTACAGAGAGGACGCCGAGCAGGGCTCCTACCCTCTTAGGGATCCTGGTCTTACTCCAGCCTAGGGTGGCATTGGCCGCCGCCTGACTCGGCTCCTCCCCTTCCACTTTCCGATACCCTCGAACTTTCACAGCTTGAATCCTCAGCCTGGGTGCCTGCGACGCATTCGCTTTCCCAGATTCCTGTGCCTTCACTGCTGCTTGTATGAGTGGACTTTACGAACCCTTTCTAGAGATAGGTAATTTGAGGCACTTAGTTTCCCGAGATAAATAAGAAATTGGTGTATGTTCTGTAATATTGGTGTTAGAGATGTAATGTCATCGCTGACCTGGTGTCGGAAGGCCTCTGGAAGTTGGTGGCATTTGAGTTGGCCAGTGAAGAATTTAGTAGAGTGGAGAGATGTCAGGGAAGCAGTAGAGTTCAGCTTTGACGGATATGGAGGAAAGAGGGGATAGGGAGTTGACTTTGTTTATGTGTTTGGCTTCCTGTTCCCAGTCTGTGCCTGAAAGTTCCTCTAGCTAGAGACTGCCACTCAGAAAAATGTGACTGTAGAGTTATTCCCTTCGAGAAAACATTAGCTTGGAGAGACTTACAGGATTTAATATTTTTAAATTTTTCATCTCCCCCTTGGTGCACTTCATTCCTCTGCACACCACAATCCCTGCCCCACCGGGTCAGGCCACTGGCCACACCTTTTAGAGTTGCCTAAAGCCTGGGTTCTGCTTCCTACACGGTAGGCACCGAACCACAGAGAACAGTTTCCCCAGGCTAGTGGAGGGTACAGTCAGAATAAGTGACGTCACTATACTTGAGAGGTTGTTTTTTCATCAGCGAACTGTAGTTCTTGAAACTACAGTTCAAGAAAATGTGATTTGTATGGCAGAGTGATTGGTTCCGGATCCTCGAACATGTTATTTGACCTGAATTTGACAAGCCGTGTAGCAAGAATCTTTCACTTCATCCAGGCCTACTAAAGGAGAGAACAGCATAAACAGGAACCCATCACAAAACATCCAGAAAGGAGAGGGCAGTATTCCTGCCTGATGACAGAGCTGTGGCCTGGTGGGAAAAGGATATCAACTTCCTAAAATTCCACCTTCCCAGATTGAGTCTCATTTCTGGCTCTGACAAAGTCTCATGTTGCCCAGACTGGCAAACCTGCTGTGTAGTTGAGGATGGCCTTGAATTTACGATTCTCCCGCTTCTGCCTGAGTGCTGGGGTCATAGGCATGTGCCATGGATGTCCAGTTTATTCAGTAATGGAGATCAAACCCAGTGCTTTATATTTGCTAGACATGTACCAATAGGGTCATTTCCCCAGCCCTCCTGTCGTCCCCACTGCCTGTCCCTTTATTATAAGAAAGCCATCCCTCTTGGCTTACGCTTAAAATCCAACACTTTGGAGTCTGAAATGGAGAACTGCGTCAAGTTTGGGGCCTGTCTGGCTACATAGTTTGGGGCCAGTTTTGAGGTACATAGTGAGTCTGTCTCAAAGAAAAAGAAATGTACAAATATTAAGGTCTTCAGAGGGCTTTTACATTACCTGTCGTATGAGTTCATATCTGCTTAAAGCTGAGGAACATTGTTTAGTTAATGTTTAGTTAACATTAGAAGTACTCTAGCCAAAACCAGATGGTAGTGGCGCACACCTTTAATCCCAGCACTCAGGAGGCAGAGGCAGGCGGTTCGAGGCCAGCCTAGTCTACAAGAGCTAGGCTCCAAAGCTACAGAGAAACCGTGTCTCAAAAAAAAACAAATAAAATGAAATAAAAATGAAGTAATCTAGCCAAGGTGTGTTCAAGCACAAAACATGGGCTCTCTGCACTGAAGAAGCTCCAGGGCAGACGCAGTTGCAGGCAGATGCTGTGGGCTAAAGTAGATGGTGAAATCTTAACTCAGGCTGTACTGGCCTGGGAGGCAAACTTACTCCATGTACCACTCATTCTTTGGGTGTCAGGTGATGTCAGCTTTTTTTTTTTTTGGGTGGGGGTGACTCTATGTAGCTTTAACTGGCTTGGAACTTGCTATATAGACCAGTTTGGTTTTAACTCACAGATCTTTTTGCCTTCCATGAGTTCTGGGATTAAAGGTGTCCACCACTACTCTTGGCCCAGTTTGTCTGCTCTTTGGGGTTGCTGGGCCTCTTCTGGAAGTTAGAAAGATAACCTTGTTCTTGAACCCCTGATGGGGGAATAGGGGTGATGATGGCACTGTGGTCCTGCAGGAAGATCTGTCAGGACTGGGGATGGAAAAACAGACACAGAAAGCATTATGGGTCTCATTAGGAGCTAGCAGCTAGCTTTCCTTAGAGATCCTTTCATCTTTGGCATTTTATCTTTCTAGCCTGTTAATACTGAAGAAGGAGAAAGGTTGTCTGGGAACCTAGAGGTGAATGGGGCTGAAGGCCATAGATGCTTCCTTTTGCCAGGGTGAACTGGGTCACATGATCTGAGGAGGAAGAGAAAGGTGGAAAGGCTGAGCCTGTGTGGGGTGGGGCAGGCAAGACAGGAGGAAGTAGCTCTCTGTAGGGTGAGTTGTGGGCAGGGGATCAGCTGCAGCAGGGAAGCTGGGAGGAGAGTGCTGAGACTGGCAATTGGCCACAAAAATTTATGGGTCAGCATTGGCTGGCGGCATTCCCTCCTTCACGCTCTATTCCTCCAGAAGCGGCCTGCATAGACATCAGCAGGTCTGCTTATCCAGACTGCACATGACACAACACCAGCAGGATCTGAGGCTGATGGACTCAAGGCAGTGTTGAGCCTAGAAAGCAGTAGATTAGAACAAGGATCTGAACCAGGACAAGGAAATAGTTGCAGAAGATAGACCTGGTTTAATTCTAGATCCATTCTGGTGGTTATGGTTGTCTATATAGGCTAATAGTAGCAGGGCTGCGAAAGCCTGAGGAGGATGTTGGGGAAAGAGTGCAGTTTGGCAGGGAGGAGCAGATCCACAGTTCCTCTGAGGTCAGCACATGCCAGATACCAGGCTACAGGAGGGTGAACGCCCAAAACATACCTGTAATCTCAGCACTGGGGAAGGTAGAATCTGGACACTGGCAAGTTCCAAGCCAACTTGGTTATATAGTACCAGGGCAGCCTAGGGAACATGGAAAGACTGTTGTGTGCATGTGTGTGCTGTGTTTCTTGTGGTGGCCTTACAAAGATCCTGGAGGGAATGAAGAGAGGATAATGGTTGTGTCTCAGTTGTGGGCTAGGAGTTTCTGCCTTAAGGTAATGTAAGGCAAGTTACAGTGGGCCTGCTTTGTCTTGGGGTCCAGGGCCTTGTCTAGCCTCAACAGGGCCTAGCTGTGTTGGGGGACAACGTCCTTCCTGGGAAGTACTTTTTCCAGTGAACCAG
This sequence comes from Bramus lutescens, assembly GCA_001685075.1. Lineage (NCBI taxonomy): Eukaryota > Metazoa > Chordata > Mammalia > Rodentia > Cricetidae > Bramus > Bramus lutescens. The sequence continues at coordinate 364,769 of LOEQ01000308.1, read as the reverse complement.
GAAGGCTGTTCTTGGGTTCTGACTTGTATGCATTTCTCCTTTACACCCTTATTTTGGTACTTTGCCACTTGCTCAGGCTTCTAGTTTCCAGTAGCCTCCAGTAGGTGTTAAGCAGTTCACACTCAGGTTGTAAGATTGCTGGTAAATGCCTGTTTTGTTCCTTCCTGAATGTTTCAGGTTCTCTAGGTTCATCCTAGACCACCACCAGCTTTGGGCCAGTCAGAGACTCAATGTTTTCTGACTTAGGATCCATATGGACACTTTGAGTTACCTTTATAAAAATAGTATTTAAAGGGGGCTGGAGAGATGGCTCAGCAGTTAAGAGCATTACCTGCTCTTCCAAAGGTCCTGAGTTCAATTCCCGGCAAACATATGGTGGCTCATTACCATCTGAAATGAGGTCTGGTGCCCTCTTCTGGTCTGCAGGCATACATGCAGACAGAATATTGTATACATAATAAATAAATAAATATTTTAAAAAAATAGTATTTAAAGGTCAGAGCTGGTCTGAGGAGAGGACCTGTGAGAAGAAATGAAGGTTAGACTTAAGGTCCTGGGGCTGACTTTTTTCTACTGGCCCCTTCTAGGATCGGGAGGAGCGGAAGCTGTTACTGGACCCCAGTAGCACCCCCACCAAAGCCCTCAATGGAGCTGAGCCCAACTACAACAGCCTACCTTCAGCTCGCACAGATGAACAGGCCCTGCTTTCTTCTATCCTTGCCAAGACAGCCAGGTGAGTGTCACAGGACCAGGCTGGGGCATGGGGATAGGATAAGGTCACTAGGGAGAAGTGCCTCTGGGTTCTGCCCTGGTACAGTGGGCAGGTGGGAGTATATCATTGGATATCATTGGACTTGAACTAGCACTGATACTTGTCTGTGCCTCTTTGAAGCAGTTGTCATGTCTTTTCTGTCTCTTCTCTTCAAAGCAACATCATTGATGTGTCTGCTGCAGACTCCCAGGGCATGGAGCAGCATGAATACATGGACCGGGCAAGGCAATACAGGTGAGCACAGTGCCAGCCTCCTAGTCATTCCTTTCTAGCTTTGGAGTCTGATCCCCGTCCAGGCTCTTCATTTGGGTGCAGCCCAGAAGACTGCCTACAGATCACTTAGGCACCTCAGGCATTCAAGTCAGCCCTGTTTGCCCAATATATTTGATCAAGGGTGATCAGGCCAAAGGAGTACAGCCAAGTGAGTTTGTGATGAGCTTGTACCCTGTCACCATGGTCCCCTGGCCATGGTGAGTGAGGCTTGCTGGGCAAGATAGGGCAGGACAAGCTTTGGCCTGATTGTCCTTTCATAACCCCTCCCCTCTTGGCCAGTACCCGCTTGGCTGTGCTTAGCAGCAGTCTGACCCATTGGAAGAAGCTGCCACCGCTGCCGTCTCTCACCAGCCAGCCTCACCAAGTGCTGGCCAGCGAGCCCATCCCCTTCTCTGACTTGCAGCAGGTGAGCACTCCTGGCCTGTCCCCTACCCCCTTCCTACACTGCTTCACAGAAGGGAGGGAGCCTGGCCTATGGTGAGCCCAGCACCTTGTTCTCTTAGTTGTTATAGCCTTCTTAGTTCTTCCCCACACCCTTTAGTCTTCCAGCATCTGCTTCCTCTCTCCTGCCCTCCCTCCTCTCTCTTACTTCCTACCAAAGATAAAACCCAGGACTTTGTGCATGCTAGGCAAGTGTTCTACCAGTAAACTACAACCCAACCCTTGTTTTTTTTTTGAGAGAAGGACTCACTGTTACAGCTCAGGCTGGCACTGAACTTGTGACCCTCCTGATTTAGTCCCCTGAGTTATGGGATTACAGGCAAGCACCATCACACCCAGCACTTTCTGGCTTTCATCCCTTCATCAGTCCTTTTATTGCTATTTCATCTTCCACTTTTCCAGTTCTCCCTCTCATGTCTGTTCTTTTCCTCCCTGGCTCCTCTGCCTCAGGTCTCCAGGATAGCTGCTTATGCCTACAGTGCACTTTCTCAGATCCGTGTGGACGCGAAAGAAGAGCTGGTTGTACAGTTTGGGATCCCGTGAAGAAAGGGGTCCTGGGACAGCTCTTTCCTCTTCATCCCGTCTCCACCCCCCCCCCTTTCTGGCCCCAGCCTCACTGTGGCATTCTACAGTCCTTAACCTGCTACTAATCACGGAGAAGAATGTGGAGGAAGAGAATAAGGCTAGAAGCCTGAGCAAGTGAGGACTGAGCAAGGAAGGGAGAACCAGTGGCCACTGGCCTTCAAGTCCTGGCTGGGGTGAGGTTAGGGCCAAGAGGACAGGGCCTGGCCGATCTTCACGGTCATTGGGAAGATGGAGATACCACTGTAAGGGTGAAAAACGGGAGACCTAGGGGAATCCCCTTTCCACCCTTTCTCTTGGCTTCCAATTCACTCCTGTCCCATTCCCTGACTTGGTGTTCCTAAGGCACCTCACTAGGGATTATGACCAGGGTCTAGATGAGCTTGAATCCGAATAGAGTTTGTATATCTAGTACCCTGGGTTTTTATGTGTTTGGTCTTTTTGTTTTTGTTTGTCACCCCCCGATAAAGGAAGTACATTTATTTGTGTTGCTGGTTCAGCCTGGTCTGTCCTGCCCACTACTCCACTGTTTATTTTTGGCTATTCAGAGTTTGTAAACAGTGAGATGCAGAGCATTAAAGAGGAATCCAGGAGGCAAAAGTTCAGGGTTGCCAAGTCTTAGCTGATGGAGTGTGGGGTAACCTCAGATAGGTTTTCCCTATTTTCCCTTATCTATTGATGCTAACATTGTCAGCTGTACACACTTGAATCGGAGGCAACTGTGATTGTTGGGAGACCTCGCCTCAGGCTCAGCAGGCTTACACATAGCCCCTAGGGGTGGGAGGAGGTCATATTCCACTGGTTATTCTTTTCAGAAAATGAAATTTTGTTTTGCACTATGTAGTTTTGGCTGTCTTAGAACTCACTATGTCAGACTGGCCTTGAACTCACAGAGATCTGACTGCCATTGCCTCTGGTGCTGGGAATAAAGGTGGGTGTTACCACTGCCCATCTAGGAAATAAAATCTTAACCAGAATCACATCCTGAAAGTATAAAACTACTCTTCTCTAATAGAAATAGATCACAGGCCGGGAGGTGGTGGCGCACGCCTTTAATCCCAGCACTCAGGAGGCAAAGGCAGATGAATCCCTATGAGTTTGAGGCCAGCCTGGTCTACAAGAGCTAGTTATAGGAGAGCTAGGACTGTTACACAGGGAAACCCTGTCTTGAAAAAAAAAAAAAAACAGGAAGGAAGGAAGAAAACAGATCACAGCAATTTTCTGGCTCTACTCTGGAGATTTAAGGCAACTCTGCATATCTTGGCCCTTTATGAAGATTTTGGGTGAGGCTTGTTTGCTTATTCCTATAATACCAGCACTCAAGAAGCGGAGGCAAGAGGATTTCTACAAATTCAAGGATTTTTAGAAATTGCTAAACTATTCCATTCCCATGATCCCTGAAGGCTGCTAAAGAGTCCAAAGGCGACCCAGTGAGAACAAAAGAGTTTCCTGCACGGTAACAGCAGGCTCTTGGGCCCAGGCCAGGCCAGTAGGCCTTTGCCTCCACTATTAAGTTTTACTGGTAGTTGCTGGGCATGGAGGGCATCCTTACAAGGTACAAGGGACTTTAATCTGCTGAACAGCTCAAATCATTTATTGTCAAACCAAGCTGATCATCCTCAGGGCATTAGGCATGCTGGGGTCCTTCTAATCTCAGAGTACATCCTGCTTGATCCGGGCCTTCTTGGGCTTGATGTTCATGCGTTTCCAGACCTCGGCTGTGGTGCGGTCTGCCTTGGTGACTCCACTGAAGTCGAACGTGGTGATGCGGGGCAGGTTGCACAGCACATACTGCCTGTGGGAAAGACTTGGGCTGGGGGCGAGCTCCCACAATAGAACTCCCCCCTCTACCAGTTGCTGCTATCTCTTCTGACAGCAAAGAATGGAGGGGAGCTTGGCTGTGAGTTGGGAAGACTAGGTTCATTCTAGAGCAAGGGGAGAGTGTCAAAGTCCACATGTGGAGAAGAGTGGTCTTCAATTTCTTGTCTTCCCTCCCCTTGTTCCTTAGGGAGGCTCATCTGGACCCCAGTTCCAGATACTTACCTGTACCCCTTTTCTTCCTCTATGGGGTTCCCATGGAGGGTCAGGCTTCGGAGACGAGGGAGGACAGATAGCTTATTCACCTCCCCTAGGCGATGGATGCTGTTGCCATGAAGGTAGAGGACACTTAGGTTGAAGAATGTTGTTAGGACCTGTTAAGGCAGAAATCAAAAGTCAGCTGGACTCGATCTCTGCTCAGATAGACTATCTGGTGGAGAACAGCTTGGCCCCTCAGGACCTCTCACAGCCATTCTAGATGACTCTAATATGCTTTTGTTACTTTAAAAAAAATTCTTTTATGTGTATGGGTATTTTGCCTATGTGTATGTAGGTACACCACATGCCTGCCTGCCTAGTGCCATTGGATTTCCTGGAACTGGATTTACAGACAGTTGTGAGCCACCATGTGGGTGATGGGAATTGAACCTAGGTCCTTGGAAGGGCAGCAAGGACTCTTAACTGCTGAGCTGTCTTTCTAGCCCTTACTTTATTTGTATGAGTTTGGCCTGTGTGTGTCTTTACCCCACATAAGAGCCTAGTAAAAGTCAGAAGAGGGCATCAGGTCCCCAGGAACCTGTTATATGGATGGTTGTGAAACACCATTTATGTGCTAGGAATCGAACCTGGGTCCTCTTGCAAGAACAACAAATGCTCTTAACATGGGTAAATTAACCTTTTAAGTCCCTTTTAGGGACAAAACCTAAAATATAGCTGGCATGCATCTGGTTATCCATTTGAGTGGTCAGGTGGCAGTTCTCCTCAAGACTTAACTTACCTGCTAAGGCCTTTCCAACTGTGGTGATCCATGATTCCGCCAGCAGGGGTATATCAGCTCGGCACATAAGCCGTGAATATCCTAGTTGAGTTCATATCGTATATTGCAGGGAACAGTCTCCAAGACATGCTCTAAACTTTCCCCTTCCAATAGGGGTCTTGGGCAAGAAGGGGCCCAAATCTTTCCTTTTTCTAAATTTTTTCTCCCTAGTTTGCTTCCTTTTCTGTCTTCTCTTCCTTCTCCTTTCTCACGGCCTATAAAGCTCATTATAGCTGAGGATGACACTGAACTCATCTTCCTACCTCCAACTTCCAAGTGCTAGAATTACAAGCAAGCACCAACATACTTGATCAAACTATGTTTTTAAAACTTCAACTTCACAGAAAGCAACTGATGTACTTTTCTACTACCTCTTCCTCAAGGAGCTCAGCACAAAACACAGTAGGTACTATAGTTTTACTCCAGTCACTGACAGGCAAGTTGGTTCTCAAACATTTTCATTTAATCCTTACAAAATCATTATGATTAGGGCATTGCATCCCCATTTATAGGAAGGCTGAAGTTTTAATAAAGTATGTAGCTTACTGGGCGGTGGTGACGCACACCTTAATCCCAGCCATTGGGAGGCAGAAGCAGGTGGATCTCAGCGAGTTCTAGGCCAGCCTGGTCTACAGAGCGAATTCCAGGACAGCCAGGGCAACACAGAGAAACCTTGTCTCAACCCCTGCAAAACCGCCCCCCTCCCTATGAAAGAAACTGTAGCTTGTGAGCCTCAGGGGAGGCAAGTGCAGGTGGATCTCTTTAAATAAAGGCCAACCTGGTCTACATAGTTCCAGGCCAACTAGGGATACATTGAGAGGGTGTCTCAAGAAACAAAACAAAGAAGTTATTTACAGTCCCACAATGGGGAAACTAAAGATTTGTGCCTGCGTGATGTATCTCTACAACTCCATTGTTTGAACTGCTCCACACTGCCTCTACTTCCTTGACAAGGGAGTAAAAATGCTGTGGCTGGAGCAATGGCTTCAAGCTACCCTTTGACTAGACGCCCCGAGACTAGGAACTCACAGGGTCAATGGAAGTCAGGTCATTGAAGGAGAGGTCAATCCAGGTCAGGTTCTCTGGATGCTGCAGAAGCTGTGAAACCACCTGGCTGAAGTCTTTTAGATCATTGAGGACATTGTTGTTGAGCCACAGGGACTGGGTCAGTGACTTTCCTGACTTTGAGTGCTTCACTGGTCGTAGACCTGTCCTTGCCTCCTCGCTTACCAGATCTATAATGACAAAATAAGATGAGTTTATTTATTTACTTGTATGAGTGTTTTGCCTGTATGTATGTACACATGCCTGGTGGCTGCAGAAGTCAGAAGAGCATGCAAGATCCCTTACAACTGGAATTGGGATGGTTGTGAGCCACTGTGTAGGTATTAGGAATTGAACTTGGTGCCTCTGTAGGAACAATAGGTGCTCTTAATCTCCAAGCCATCACTCTAGCTCAAGGCTTGGGTTCATTATCTTTGCCTTTCTGCCCTTAGGGAGAGAGAAGGAAGAACTGGAAAGATGAACATACAAATGCTACTTTGAGGTCCCGCCCCACCCGCCTCAAGCTCCAAAGATCAGAGTAAGCTTAGAGTAAGTAAGGGCTAAAGAATTTTAAGTCAGATGGCCTTTTCATGTCTATTGCATTATTGGATTCTGTGTATACATACCACCCCTATTAGTGGAACACAGGCTTTTTCCCATTTTACAGATAAGGAAAGGAAGAACCAGAGTTGTTGGGGTAAGCCAAGATGAGATCACAAAATGCAGAATCCTCTTCTAGTGTAGCGTACAGAATTCACTTCAGTGGAACATATCCAATGTCCTTTCCTCCATTAATTACAAGCTTTATCAGATAGTAGATACACAGTAGTAAACAATGAGATAATTGCCAGGCTTTGGATGAGCTGTAGGGTAGGGATGAAGCATATGTGCCTCAGGAATTTTTGTGGGCAGGATGGAAACAAACTGGCAATGAGTGTTATGTGATAACCCACAGTCACTGCAGCAAGGAAAGGGTCTTGGTGCACTGAGAGCACAAACAAAGAAGGTGAAATCGGAGCTGAACTTTGTATTAGGAGACGTTGACCAGGCAGAAAAGGGGAGAAAGGATGAGAACAATATGAGCAAAGACACAAGAAGAGAGCGGGGTGGAGCCAGTTCTTAGTCCTAAATGCCAGGCTTTGTCCTGTAGGGAATAAGTCATAGGCCGTGGTGGTGCACACCTTTAATCCCAGCATTTGGGAGGTAGATCAAGGTCAGCCTGGTCTAAAAGTGAGTTCCAGTGCTACACACAGAAACCCTGTCTGAAAAAACAAAACAAAAAAATTAGAGGGCTGGAGAAATGGCTCAAAGGTTAAGAGCACTGGGTACTCGTCCAGAGAACCTGGGTTCAATTCCTAGCACCCACAACTATCTGTAACGCTAGTTCCAGGGATCCAACACCCTTACAGACAAATGCAGGCAAAATGCCAGTGCACATAAAAAGAAAAAAACACCCACCAGAGATAATTCAGCTTTTCACTTGAAAGGTGACTTTGAAGCTTGTATGAAGAATATGGATTTAGAAGGTAGATAGAATTCAAAGATCAGTTTGTCTACTTTAGCATGAGATAAGATAGACATAGCAATTATGAAATGGCTGACTGAAGTAAAGGTAGAAGAAGGATATCTAAAGATTGTGTCCCATTTTTTGTCCAGGCTCTATTAGCTGATGAAGAATTTCTCGAGAAAACTGGATTGGAAAGGTGATGAGTTTAGGTTTCATGTGTTAAGAAGTTCCTGTTGGGGCTGGAGAGATGGCTCAGAGGTTAAGAGCATTGCCTACTCTTCCAAAGGTCCCGAGTTCAATTCCCAGCAA
>LOEQ01000308.1:269660-282872 GCA_001685075.1 Bramus lutescens | reverse complement strand
TCGGGAGGAGATAGAGCAGAGCAAGCAGGCAGCTGGTGGGCTTCGGGCAGAGCTAATGCGGGCACAAAGGGAGCTTGGAGAGCTAGGGTCTTTGCGGCAGAAGGTAGTTGAGCAGGAGCGAACAGCCCAGCAGCTGCAGGCAGAGAAGGCCAGCTATGCAGAACAGCTGAGCGTGCTGAAGAAGGCTCATGGCCTGTTGGCAGAGGAGAACCGGGGGCTGGGAGAGCGGGCCAACCTTGGCCGGCAGTTTCTGGAAGTGGAGCTAGATCAAGCCCGGGAGAAGTATGTCCAGGAGTTGGCAGCTGTGCGTACTGATGCTGAGACCCATCTGGCTGAAATGCGGCAAGAAGCACAGAGTACTACTAGGGAACTGGAGGCCATGACTGCCAAGTACGAAGGTGCCAAGGTGAAGGTCCTAGAGGAAAGGCAGAGATTCCAAGAAGAGAGGCAGAAACTTACTGCCCAGGTAAGGTGTCGTGCAATGTCCTCTGTGTTCTGTAGCCCTCCCCTCACTCCCTCCTGCACCTCTGGACTGCAATAGCCCGTCTGCTGTCTTCACTCACTGAGCAGCAAGAAAGGACAGTGACAGACAGACTGCAAAGCTGTCCTAAAAAGAATGTTAGCGCTAGCCTGTGCTGGTACGCACCTGTAATCTCAACGCCTGGGAGGCTGTCAGCAGGACTGTGAATTTGAGGCCACTTAGGGTTACACAGTCAGACCCTGTTTGAACTCCCACAGCCCACCTCCCAATAAAGAAAATATCCATTGCTTCCTTTTCCCTGAAAGCTGATTCTGAAGAGTCAAGTTGAAGCAGGCAAACTGACTTTTTGTTTGTTTGGTGTTTTAAAACAGGGTCTGATGTAACTCGGGCTCATCTCAATTCCTGCCTTCACCTCCCTAGTGTTGTGAAAACCTAGCTCCAACTGGCTTCTCTCCCCCGTCCCTCCCTGTGCCTCCCTCCCTCCCTCCCTCTCTCCTCCCCTCTTTCTCTCTCTCTTCCTCTCTCTGTATAGTCTCTGAGAAAAGTATCAGAGCCCATTGAGGTCAGTCTGGCAGTGGCCCCATCTCACTGTCTCCATTGCTTCTCCCCATGCACAGGTGGAGCAGCTAGAGGTATTTCAGAGAGAGCAGACTAAGCAGGTAATGCCTGGGGTTCTCGATAGATGCTGGCTGCTTAAGCGGTGACCAGTCTTGGTGCATGACCCCGGCTGCAGCTTGCTCCGCCAGCTCCTGTTGTGAACTGTTTGTGAAAGGGGCAGGGTCAAACTATGGAGTCCAGGCCCAGGCTGCCCAGGAGGACAGTGTTACAGGTCCTCTCTTGGGCCTCATCCTACCCAGACAGGTCGGCCTCTTCCCTTCTGCACTTTCTTTCACCTGCCAGAGACAAGGGGTAGCATAGCTTCATCTTTTCCAGGCCTGCACTGGTGACAGAGTCAACCCTTGTGACTCCAAAAACTCCAAAGTCCTGTTTTGAGTTAAGGATACTGAGCCAAGAGGAAGAACAGGTTTATATGCCTTGTTTAGATTGTTGTCCTTCTTTCTCACAGAGTATGAATTTATCCAAGGTGTGAAGGTGATATATGAAGCAGCCCTTGGAAGCAAAGGAACGGGATGAGCTTAGAATACTCACCCAGTATTCTCTGGTGCCTCATCCCAGAGCCTCACTCACATAGAGCTTTCTGGAACAGGAAACTAAAATTGAAAGGAAAAGGGGTCTTCCCTAGATGGGCCATGTGCTCTGTCTTGCCTTCCTTCCTAGTTAGTAGGCTGTAGAGCTGTATTTAGTGAGAGCACCTCCTCCACTCCCCATCCCAGTCATTACAGACATTCTAAGGAAATGGGACAATCAAACTGGAAAGCAAGCAGTTTGCAATGGAGCCTTTTGCTTCTTCCTCTGCTGCCTGTTATGCCTAAGCTCTCAGAATGCCTGGAGGAGGCAGGGGTGCTTGTGGTTGTTATGATCCCTCTTCATCTCCTTACCCCCGCTGCTCTTCCTCTTTGTGATAGTTGGGGGAGGGGCTGGGGTGTGTGCTGCCCTTGTTCTTGTCTTTCAGCATTCCATTCTCCCACTGCTAACCACAGGGACCACGCTGCTAGCATCTCTCTAACAGCCCTTGGAGATTGGAAAGAGGTCTGGGAACTTGCTTTGGCAAATTTTTGGGAGGAAGGAGGAATGGGTGGACTTTGACAGTGTTTGTCAGAGCACCACAGTAGGTGTCCTGGTTTTTCTGTTTATTTTTACCCTATGTGTATGAATGTTTGTGCGAGCGTGCGTGCGTTATGTGCGTGCTTGGTGCCTACAGGGACCAGAAGAGAGTGTCATCTCCTGGAACTGGAGATGGTTATAAGCTGGCATGTGGGAACTGGAAACTAAACCTGGGTCTGCTGCATGAACTGAAACAGCTCGTAGCTCCTTAGTCATCATTTCTCTCACCCCTAAGTGCTCTGTTCTTGCCACCAATCTTTCTAGGTCAGGCACACGGTAGGGATGTGGAAAGATGGGGACTCTGAAGAGTCGGCTATTGATTTTGGTGGCTCGAGACTAGAGATGGAATGGGTTTAGGCAGGTGGCTCTGGCAACACCTGTTTGGGGCCACCTCAGTCCCTGACAGCCTTTGGGCAGCAGGCAGTTAACTTGTAGAAGTCGCAAAAAGGGCCTGAGGATACTGATCTGGGGAAATCCCTGGGTTAGTCTTGACATCTGGTGTTTTAGTCAGGGGTTTCTAGAGGGAAAGGACTGACAGAATGAGTCTGTATGTATCAAAAGGAGATTAAAGAATAGTTACAGACTGTGGTCTAGCTAGTTCAACAATGGCTGTTCCCTCGTGGAAGGGCAAAGAACTTGGTAATTCAGTCCATAAGGCTGGATGTTTCAGCTGGTCTATGACCTGTATTGGAGTCCCTAAGAAGTAAGTTCTGTTACCAACAAAGGAGTGTCTCAGCAGCAGGACAGATAAACTTGCCTGCAAGATTGATAATGGGTTGCTGCTGTACACATCTTTATTTCTTGGTGGGTGAGATAATAACCCAACTCATGATGGACAACTCAAGTCATATGTTCATTTGGTGACTCATTGTCAGATGTGCAGTTTCCACTAAGGTCCAATAGCTGACCAAGAGCTCTCTCAAAGGGAGAATACTTGTCTGCAGATGTTAGAACCTTGCTCCAGAATCTCAGAGGTCAGTGAATCCTCAGTGATTCCCTATATTTTCAGGCAGCATCCCTATCTGCCACTGACACTTTGAGTACCGCTGGCTCTACTGGATCATATGGTCCAAGTCGTGAAGCAGCCCGCACAGCTTCCTAGGCCTGTTGAAGAGCCTTCTCATGTTCCAGGCCCCACTCAAAGTTAGCAGCTTTCCAAGTCACTTGGTGTTTGGGCAGGAGTAATGCACCCAAGTGAGGAATGTGCTGTCCCCAGAATCCAGCTGGGCTCACTAAATGTTTTTGTTGCTGTCTTGATGGTGGGAGGGGCCAGGTGCAATAACTTATTCTTTACCATAAAAGGACTATCCCTGCATGGCCCACCCCTGGACTCTAAGAATTTCACTGAGGTATAAGGCCCTTAAATTTTGGTTGGATTTATTCCCCATCCCCTGATGCTCATATGAGTTACCAATAAGTCCAAAATAGTTAGTTGCTAACCCCTCCTTACTTGGTCCAATCAGCATGTCACTAGAGTAGAACAGTGTGATGTTTTATGGAAGAGACAGATGATCAAGATCACTTCTGAGTTATGACCCAGGGCTGGAGAAAGATTCTACCCTTGAGGTAAAGCTGTAAAGGTGCTGCTGGCCTCGCCAACTAAAGCAAATTGCCTCTTGTGGGCCTTAGTGGACTACACTTTCTGTTGGCCATGTAGGAACCTGCTTAGCCTTAAGTCGGTTATTGGTGGGCTCTGAGAAACTGCAATATTGTCTTGCCTAGAAATGAACGAGTAAATCCTACAGACAATGGCAGAGATGAGGGCAATATTGCAGGTTTAGGGGTGGGGAGAGACTACTTCAGGTGACAAACCCTTAAAAAATCTGAGGGTTCAAGTCCAAAGAACACTTACAAACCTTTAGACTGGTTATGCACATCTACAACCAGAGTGAGGGCAAGAAGGCAGAGCAAAAGCTTCCTCCTATGTCTTTTTATGTGGGCTGCCACCATAAGGCATGGCCCAGATTTAGGGTGGATTTTCCCACCTTTGATGATCAAATCCCTCATATATGTTGTGCCCAGCTGCTTGCGTTTTAGTTGATGCAGATGTGGCCAAGTAGAGTACCAAGAGAGCCATTACAGTCAGGGAGTTCAGTCCTGTCTGTTCTCTTTTCTCCTCTCAGGTGGAAGAACTGAGTAAGAAGTTGGCAGAGTATGATCAAACCCACAAGGTGCAGCAACAGAAGCTCCAGGTGAGAAAGGACGGTAGAAGAGCATCTTCCCTAAGCTCTTGGGCTATGGTGGTGTGGGGCCAGAGCAGAAGCACCCCAGGAAGCCATCCTGAATCTCAGAAACCTTACCTTTGCCTTCTGGGAACTCTCACAGAAAAGCCTTCTCTCCATTAGAGCCACCTATGCTTTTCTATTAAAAAAAAAAATGCTTGGGTTACACAGTAAGCCTTGTTTTTGTGATTTGGACTTTGGTTACCCTAGCCGCAGTTTCCCAGTCAGTAGGTGTGTGGCTAACGACCACCAGACCCCAAGAATAGAAGAAATTCCACTGTCCCAGAAAGTCCTTAGTAGTTTGGCCTCTAGGACTGAGTGTGCCAACAATACTCAATCTCTCATGTTTTTATGTACCCCACCCTGCCTTTTTTTTGTTGTTTTTTGAAGACAGGGTTTCACTGTCCTGGACCTCACTCTGTAGACCAGGCTAGCCTTGAACTCACAGAGATCCTCCTGCCTCTCATTCTTACAATGCATTTCTGTTCTCTTTCGTTTTAAATTTTTTTGGAGTTGGGGGAGAGACACTGTCTTATGCAGTCCATAGTAGTGGGATTACTAGGTTTGTGCCATAATGGTCACAGCAATTATACTATTAGTGCTTTTAATTGTGTTACCTTATTTGTTCTAGTGTTTGCTTTTCCTAGCTCTAAGCATCCCATCCCTTAGTTAGGACAAAGGATTGGGCATCAGTGTAGTACATGGTGGGTCCCAGGCTGAGGCGTTTTGAGTTTCATTTTTCCTGTTTAGCTTCTGTGCCACAATTTGTCATGAACAATAAGCAGGCTTGCTGTGTTGCTTTGTCAGGGTTGTTAGGAGCGAATAGGTATAGAGAGGCATGGATGGGAATATGCTCACCCTAGTACCTATAGCAAATCAAGCTGATGTTGCAGGTAACAGAATCAGCTTGTCCCCACAGGAGGCAGTGCTGGTAATCATAATGAGCCCTCACAGGATTTGGATTTGGGAGTTCAGATCTTAATGTGCTGTATTCAGTGTGACCTTGATCAGTTTGCCTAAATCCCCGAGCTCTTCATCTCTAAAACAAGGAAAAAAGTTATTCTTCAGAGTGGTTTGGAGAAGCAAGTTCCTGTCGTTGAGTGTGCACATGCAGTTTGTGTCTCAGTGTGCTGTACACCAGGGTGCTTGTAGTAAGGAAGCCGCTTGTTTATTTCCCAGCTGCCCAGACTCCCAAAATAACCACACAGAAACTATTAATTAAATCACTGCTTGGCCAATTACTTAAGTGTATTGCTAACTAGCTCTTACATCTAGAATTAACCCATCTCTGTTATCATATTTTACCATGAGGCTCGTGGCCTACCAGCAAGGTTTCAGCATATCTGTCTCTGTTGGCAGATCCATGGCTTCTCCTTGACTCCGCTTCCTTTCTCCCAGCATTCAGTTTAGTTTTCCCCACCTGGCATTACTCTACCCTATCACAGGCCTAAGACAGTTTCTTTATTAACCAATGGTATTCACAGCATACAGAGGGGACTCCCACGTCAGGTGTTCTCTGGAGATCATTTTCTGTTCCATTGGGAGAAAGTGTACATGGTCAGGGAATGAGATACTTGGTGCCTGGCCTCATAGATGGCAGGCAGACCTGGGAGAAGTATTAAAGCCAGCAGGTGGTCAGCAAAGTGTCCACAGGAGGGCCTGGGAGGGAGAATGTAATTGTTTTGTAGGCTGTGGTTGGGGGAATGTGTTTGTTGGGCTGAGGGATCCTAAGTGTCCTGAGACAATATATTCATGAAGGACCTGAAATGCCTGTGGAGACTGAGTGGATTTGGATGGAGTAACCAGAGCCACCTTTCTTGATTGACTTCTCAGGCTTTCCAGGCTCAGGGAGGTGAGAGCCAGCAGGAGGTCCAGCGCCTCCAGACCCAGCTAAATGAGCTACAAGCCCAGCTGAGCCAGAAGGAGCAGGCAGCTGAGCATTACAAGCTACAGGTGAGGGGCCAGGAACGGGCCTGCTCTGCCCTTCCTCCTGACCACTAAGTTCTGCCATACCTAGCCACCCTGTCTGTTGTCCACACAGATGGAGAAAGCCAAGACCCATTATGATGCCAAGAAGCAGCAGAACCAAGAGCTGCAAGAGCAGCTTCGAGACCTGGAGCAGCTGCAGAAGGAGAACAAGGAGCTTCGATCTGAAGCAGAACGTCTGGGCCGCGAGCTTCAGCAGGCAGGGCTGAAGACCAAAGAGGCTGAACAGGCCTGCCGTCACCTTAGTGCCCAGGTGCGCAGCCTGGAGGCGCAGGTAAGCATCTATTTTAACAGAGACACCTCACCCTGAACTGTTGGAATCCACACCCTCCTCTCCAAGGCCAACCCTACTATAGGCTTCTCTTTATTTCCCAGGTTGCCCATGCAGACCAGCAGCTTCGAGACTTGGGCAAATTCCAGGTGGCAACTGATGCCTTAAAGAGCCGTGAGCCTCAGAAACCCCAGCTGGACTTAAGTATCGACAGCCTGGATCTGAGCTTGGAGGAGGGAACCCCGTGCAGTGTTGCTAGGTCAGGAGACATGCCTCTCTAGCCTGTGCTTGCTCACTAAGTATGTGCTGGCCTGGTAGATGATAGATGCTTGTGTAGGGGACAGGAGAAATGAAAAGGAAGTGGAACAGTTAGGAGAGCCCTGGAAAAGGCTCTTTCATGAGCTTAGATAGATTGCACAGGTGTGCGGAGGGGTGGAGGAGCAGCCTGTATGGTGAGGCCAAGTCAGCCTGAAAGCCCAGAGCCTGTCTGGATTTGATCCTAAAGACCTCAGAAATTGAGGACTGCAAGGTTGGCTTTGTATCTTAAGATACATTTGCATAGAAGGCAAGGTTGGAAGTACAGTTACTGTCCTGTCAAATGTTAGCACTGCACTAACTGCGTGCTGGTGTGCTGAGTACTTAGAACAGTGACAACTTTATTTCTCCCCCTCCCCCAGCAAGCATCTTAGGTAGGCTATATTCATCCGTCGTGTCTCCGTAAAGCAGACCTGGGGTTTGGAGGGGTAGTCACTCGCCTAAGCCTCCACACTGATGGAGCTCAGGATTGAACCTGGCAGCTTGGCCTGAGTCCTTGATTGTCACCACTCTGCAGCATCTGCCAGTCTAGTGTAGGGGAGATGAGCTCAGGCTGACGAGGGAAGGGAGCATCCATGTAGAGGTGTGCAGCTGGGAGAGCTACTTAGAATGCTGACTTTGATTGAGGTCAAATTATACCCACATTCATGGCTGGAAACCTGTGAAGCTATCCCTACTCACTAAACTGGGAGATATATGAGAAAGAACATGTAGAGAGAGGGTTTAGAGGGACAATTGTGGAACAGTTGTGGCATCTGGGGGAGGTCTGGGCTCATGCCTGTCTGGCCTGGAGAGCAGGGCTTGGGCTAAAGTAGAGATCTGAGAACTGCCAGTATGAAAGGGTTAGAAGCAGCCAAGAGTGGACTAAAAAGGCTCAGTCAAGGCTCCTTTTTAGTATCTTGGGAATATCAGTGAGCGTATGCTTGCCACATTTACACGTCAGTGTAAGAAACAGTCACTTTGGGGCTAGTGGACAGAGTGCCTTCTAGCCCAGGAGCTGCATCTCAGGAGATCACTTTCTCTACAGCAAGCTGCCTCGTACCCAGCCAGATGGCACCAGTGTCCCTGAAGAGCCAGCTTCACCCATCTCCCAGCGCCTGCCCCCCAAGGTGGAATCCCTGGAGAGTCTCTACTTCACCCCCATTCCAGCTCGGGGTCAGGCCCCCTTAGAGAGCAGCCTGGACTCCTTGGGGGATGCGTTCCCTGACTCTGGCCGTAAGACCCACTCTGCTCGCCGGCGTACCACACAAATCATCAACATTACCATGACCAAGGTTAGGCTCCTGGGCGTGGGGCTCACTCAGGAACACATAGGGATGACCAGCAAATCCACAGGATACAAACAGATGGAAAAGCTAAGGTCTTAACTTATTGAGGAGCTCTTCTCTAGAAAAGGGTAGGACCTGCCTGAGAGGAAGGCAGAACAGAATATAGGAACTAGCAGGCAAGCCTGAGCTTCTAGTGCCCCCATACAGTTAGGATGGAGCTTGGCATGGACTGCTACTTCTAGACCTGGGTTTGTTGTTTTTGTTTGTTGTCTCACAGTGACTGGAGAATAGATGCCTTCTACTTCTGAGAACTGGGGAGAGTGTTGATGATGTTCAGACCCCGGGAACCTTGGTGACGGCAGAGGCTGTGGGCTGAGACCAGCTCGCTACCTCAGGAGATAGGGGGCTGCCTCTTAGCCTAGCTACTGCTACCTGTCATCTCACTTCTTACCTCAGACATAGGCTGATAATGATAATGCCTCCTTCAAAGTATTATGGGTAGAAGGGTCTTGGCAACCTCAGCATCTTACAAGAGTTTCTGGCCGTGTGGCCTGTTTCTACGCTTACCATCCAAAGACCCCTTTAAAGCAGTGTGGAAACCACAGCTGTATTGTGGCATCTGAGAGCTTTGGGACAGAGGAAGTGGTGCTATAGTGTTACTGCAATGATTCGTCCTTCCAGAAACTAGATGTGGAAAAGCCAGACAGCGCCAACTCATCCTTCTACAGCACGCAGTCTGCCCCTGCTCCCCAGGCCAGCTTGCGAGCCACCTCCTCCACCCAGTCTCTGGCTCGTTTGGGTTCTCCTGATGATGGCAACTCGGCTTTGCTCAGCCTGCCTGGTTACCGGCCTACCACTCGAAGCTCTGCTCGTCGCTCCCAGGCCAGAATGTCCAGTGGGGCCTCCCAAGGTGAGGAGACTGCAGGAATTTACCACAACCCCAAACAAGACTGGGAGCGGATCTTGGCATAGGGACGAGTAAGATTTCAAAAGCTCAAGGCAGGCCTTCCTGTATCAGAACTTCTGGCCCTCACTTGCCCCTGCCACCTCAGGGCCTTCCCTGTCCTAGGACTGCAAATGAGCCATTGGGACCAGGGATGTTCACCAATTGCTTTAAGATTCCCAGTGTGAGAGATAATCGGCACTCTAGGAGTTCTTTAGGCTACTTTCTGCGAGACCGCAAGCTTTGGCTGTCAAAATTTCTTGAAAGTTGCCCTTTAGGTCCTTGGCTGTCAATTCATGACCCTCAGTTAGCCTTGACAGGTAAATAAGATGCTACAGCCTCTGCTTATGCGCTCTCTGCCCTCCCCCAAGAGAGTGTGGCTCCATGAGACAAATGGTCTGGATGGCTGTGCCACTTTTCAACTGTGTCATTGACATAGAACAGGACTTGTGTATCCAGCCTGAAGCTCCTCAGGAAGATGGGAGGGGAGCGGGGTCCAAAAAATCTGGCCAGGTTAGTAGACTGTGCAGCCGCAGCCGTGTGCCCTAACGTCCTGTCCGTCATAGGAAGGAACAGCTTCTACATGGGGACTTGCCAGGATGAGCCTGAGCAGCTGGATGATTGGAACCGCATCGCAGAGCTTCAACAGCGCAACCGAGTGTGCCCCCCGCACCTGAAGACCTGCTATCCTCTGGAGTCTAGGGTGAGATGCTGGGTCACCTCAAGGCCTCCCACACTGACCGAAGTGGCTATCCCAAATATGTATGCTGGGTCTTTGGCCTATTGGAAATGTCTCTCATGTTTCTACATGGAACAGATGGCAGCAGTCACCCAGGAGTGAAGTCAGATTGAGACTGCTTGAGACTACTAGCTATTCCTCATAGGTAGATCCAGCTCTTCAGTGTTATGTGGCAGCCCTAGTTCTTGCTTCAGACAGCTGGGGCACATGGTTGCTTCCTCATGTTCCATGCAGCCTTCCACAAACCTGGCCACCATCACTGATGAGGAGATGAAAACCGGAGACCCCCAGGAAACCTTACGCCGAGCCAGCATGCAGCCAACCCAGATCGCTGAGGGTCTTGGCATTACCACCCGGCAGCAGCGCAAACGGGTCTCCTTAGAGACCCACCAGGGCCCTGGCACTCCTGAGGTAAGTGACACACGAGCATCTGTGATCTGTTCTCACCATGTCTTAAGTAGTAAATGAGAGGGAAATCTTGCAATGGGACTGCTGGACCGGCCTCTGTCAGGAGATGGGGAAGGCAATTGTCTCATTGTCCTCTGCCTCACAGTCCAAGAAAGCTACCAGCTGCTTCCCACGGCCCCTGACTCCCAGGGACTGGCATGAAGGACGTAAGCAGAGCAGCACCGTTGAAGCCCAGAAGAAAGCAGCTCCAGTTCAGGTTAGGCTGGGATGAAGGAGAGGAAGGAGGGAGGGAGGGAGGGAGGAAGGAAGGCAGGCAGGCCAAATGAAGCCTTGCTGGCAGAGCCCCAAAGTAGAGCGAGTTGACAAACCACTCCCCACAGGTGGACCGGCGCCAGTCAATGGCCTTCAGCATCCTTAACACACCCAAGAGGCTGGGAAATAGTCTTCTACGGCGAGGCGCTTCCAAGAAGACTCCAGCGAAGGTCTCTCCCAATACTCGCAGTGGAACCCGCCGCTCTCCCCGCATTGCCAGCACTGCTACCCCTCCGGCCAAGGGCAAGGTAACACAGTAAAAGGAGGCCACCCCCTAGATTGAGTACTCTATAGGGCAGCATCCAAGGCAGGGCCAAGCTAGACCAGTGGAGAGGGTGAGGGGCACAAGAAGAGGTACTTTGTCCTGGGTAGCCATTCATAATTGAGGACGCCACTTAGGTATGGTTGGCAACTGATAACTTAAAGATGGGCGTTTATGGGGCACAAAGGGAGGGGTTCCAGGCAGGGGTTTTCTGAGCTAATAGAGGCTGGCAACACGAGATTTAATCTGGCCAAGTGACTGTCTCTTTTTCAGGCAAAGCGTTAAAGAGTCAACCAACACCAGTGCGTGGCCCTACCTGGTCCTTTTCCTTCTACTGTCCCTCTCAGTGCCTTCTTTCAGCTCCCAGGCCGATGGCGGCCAGCACCCCAGACACAGCGATGCTTGCCTGCACCCTTGCCTGGTACCTGGACCTTCACTGGTGCCTTCTAGGCATCTTTTCAGAGCTGGCCCAGGATGCCAGCGTGGACAGTGTGGGGTGTTCTCCCTATCTTGCCTCCTGATCTCTTCCCCTCCCCTTTTGGAGGAAAGTCTACTCCATTGTAACTAGATTTGAGGCTGAATTCTTGAGCCCAGACAGTCTTCCCTTAGTCTCTGGTCCTACAAGGGACCATTGGAGAAGCAGGTTCTGCTTCTTGCTGTTTCTGGTGGCTAGGCCTAGCAGAGGCCTTTGCTCTTGAACCCTAGGATTGGGCTTGACATGGTAGGAGCCTCTGCTCTTCCTGCTCCCGTCTACACAAGGACTCACCTGCCTGGAGGATGCTCTTTTCCAGGACAGATGGGTTCTGGGTCTCGGGTGGGATAGGGGGCAGCCTTCCATGGCAGCTCACACTTCACCTTCCCCAGACTTGCACTGGGGTGGGATATGGAACTATGGGAAGGTTTTTAAGGGCCAGGGATGGATCTTTTCTAAATGTTATTACTTGTAAATAAAGTCTATTTTTCTCCCTTGAGTGCTGCGCTCTTTGTGTCGGTATGGGGGAAGGAGGGAAATGACAGCTCTCTGGAGCCTGTGTTTGGCCCTCCGGAGTCTTGAGACCACCACTCTTCTCATCTGCCTTCCTGGGACCACATTTTCTGGCATCTTTCCACATTCCATTTCTGGTCCCTGTTCCTAACTAATACTATGGATTGTTTTCTATGTCAAGGGTTTGTGTTATCTGTCTTGAATTTCTACTTGGCATGAGAGTCAGCGTCCCCTGCCCCTTCCTGAGACAGGCAGCAATTCTTGTGAACAGTACTAGGGCCTAAAATACATCAAGTTGAGATGTCGCTAAATGAGGACTCGTTGTGGGCCCTGCTGAGATTAGCTACAATTGTGATCTGAAGCAGCCATTGTCCCATCCCTTCCTTAGGACATTGGGGCAAATGAGGAAACAAAACCACCTATAAATAATGAAGTCAGTGCAGATTGTGGCCAGAGCCGAGATAGATCTTGTCAGAGTGACATCTCGACCAGAATGAGCCCTGACAAGCCTCTGGAAAGTCAATGTGGAGCTGTAGACAGAGCTCCTATTGCTTGGCTAAGGTACCAGCAGGTCTCCAAGGTCCCTCCACCAGTGGGATGAAGACGACGTTAGAAAAGTTAACGCGCATGCACAGAGGGACAAGCAGGAATTCTAATTTGATTACTATGATATTCTAGGTAGAAATGGAGCTTGAGATTGAGGTTCAGCTGCCCGGGGACAAGCAGAGCCTACGGTGGAGCCTTCACCTTCCAGGTCGATGAGAGTCAGGGTCCAGTCAAGGCCATGCTGCGGCTGGCTGCATGCTGACTCCTGGCACTGCTGATATGGGTCCTGGGCTGTGGCTGGAGAGGATTTCTTGAGAAGGTGCCGTGACTGTTTTCAATCCATCCTGAGGAAGTAAAGGCACACAAGGTCAGAGCTGAGGAATTCCTCGCTTACTGTCCTGGCAAAGCCCGTCCTTTCTCCCCCAGACAGCAGTTTCCCGGATGCCTTTCTTCAGGGTCCTTACCCAGAGCTGGGCCAGAACAATGTGATACTGGGCCACCTGTCCAGGGTCCACAAACAGACAGGAGAAGTTGGTGCTTCGTAGGGTGGGGCTCAGTTCCTCTAACACCAAGGCTCTCTGTAACCAAGTACTGGTGTTCCTGTGTTCCCGACTGCTGAGGCAGAAGAGGATCATGAGAGGGTTGCAGGGGATGTCTCCCTCCTACTAGCCTGACTGCTATGACCCTCACCTTGTGTGACCCTCCCTCAGCCGGCCTGGGAGGTGCTCAATGAAGGAACCATTGCCCAG
>LOEQ01000308.1:257676-269637 GCA_001685075.1 Bramus lutescens | reverse complement strand
TAGGGGAAGCGGCTGCAGGCAGCACAGGACAAGGTCAGCGTTCCATCTAGGAGCACATATGGCTGTTAGTTATTCTATCACAGGCCCCGTACCCTGCCAGCTCCTATAATACCTGTGCCCCACTTATGTAGGAAAATATTAAAAGAGAACATTTAATATTACAGGCATCAATCTCCCTAAGCCTATGTAGGAAATGTCCCGAGTTCATCAAATTCTTCCACTTCTGTGCCTTTCTTTGGGAAGACAGGGCCAATAGGGTCATGCTAGTAGGCTGATGTTGCTCTCAGATGGTCAGAGGCAGGCAGGAAGGCAGGGTCCAAGGTCCTGGGAGGGCTGCAGTCCTGCAGGAACCATCCTGGGAGCTGGGCAGTAGAATGGTGACCAGAGCCAAGCTGGTGCTTCTCAGCAGGTGAATGGTACATTCCTCAGTCAGCCTAACCCCTGACCTCTGACAACTCTAACCTCTTGGGCTCCCGTAACCGCTCCTTACTCAGTGGCACTTCTTCCTCTGGCCAGATCACGTGCAGTGCTGGGTACCGCTGAGGTGGGCTTGCTGGAGACCAGGAAGAGCACAGGTCCTTTGTCTGAGGTGCACACGTGCCTCTGGCCAGAAGGACGACATGGACATAGAGAAGCAGGACCCACCAAGAACTAGGGTCTGAGGAACAGAATTGCAGATGGAAAGCTCAGCATCCTAGCACCTGCTTTGGTCAGACACAAACCTCCACCCAGATACTCCTGGGCTGTCACCAGGCATCAGAATGGGTGGAAACCCTTTAGCCCAGCTGAATGTGGTACAAAAAAGCCTTGAAGTGGACCAAAGCAGCTACATAGAGGCTTAGAGCAATAGCACAGTTGGATACATCTTGGGGGTGATGGCCAAGTTAGCCACATTGCTCCATTCTATTAGGATGACCCCACAAAGCCCCATGTCCCACCTGTTGTCCAACAGTGTCTCATGGTCATGATGACTGTGTCAGAAGCAAGCAAGCCTGGTGTCTAACTTCCTCTGGAAAAGGAGAGTGGAGTTCAGCCAGCCCCACATCTTCTCAGGTTCCTTCCCTCCGACAGTCCATTTGAGCCTCTGGTACTTCAGAGGGCAGGCCTAGAGCCACAAGCTGGGCCTTCGCACTTAAGACACTGCTGTTGTTACCTAGTAACAATTTCCTCTCATACCAGCTCCAAACAGCATTTATATAATGGTTCCCCAATCCAATCTTACCCAGGGAGGTTAGGGAGGAGAAAGGCACAAAGAGCTAGGGACTTACCTGGGAAGCAACCGTCTCCGTTGACAGCCCTCCTTCTGGGAAGGGCAGGATGCAGTCCACTTCTGGGAAAGCTCCCAACTATTTCACTTTCACTTCCTCTCTAGGAATCCCAATCCCAAACAAACAGGCTGCTCTGCCTCTTGACCCACAGTTCACACTATACAGATTTCCCAGGTCCCTCTCCAAATTCTCACCTCACACCACTAAGACCCCTGAGAGGTGAGACAGATCAGTCTTTCTTGCAGATCAGTGCTGCCTTGCCCAGGGTCAGGATGGTGGTGCCCTCACCCTTCAGCTAACTTCCTATAGAGTCAAGCCTTTACTTTCTCCATAACAGTGCCCAAGGAGTCAATATTAATTGGTACTGGGGACCCCATATTGAATCGCTGACCTTTTTACCCTCAATGCTGTACTTGCCCAAGGTCAGCTGTCTCACACCCACCCTGACAGGCACAGGAGCCACAGGATCGTGTAGGCTCACTGGTTAAATCTAGATCTTTCCACATGGCTCTAACGCCCTGAAGAGCTTCTGGAAGCTCCAAAACTCAGTGTGGCTGCCTGGCCCCAAGACTCTCACCACAGGAAACTGCAACTTTCCTGTCTGGTTGGTGTACAAAACTCCCAGCCACTAAAGAGCTGACCCTAAATAGCCAGGAAGGCACTTCCCCAACAGTCCAGTAGCTTGGGGGCTGAGACTTGGCAGGTATAAACTTGGAATCTGATCATCTGAAGCTGTGCTCTTTAGGCCAGAGCTTCTAGTGCATGCACCTGGGGTAAGTATGTACATGGTCTGAGGTTTGTGGTTCTGCGATCAACAGGGAAGCTGCTGACAACAGGTAGGGAGATGGATCCGGTTTGGAACAAAGATTCATAACTGATTCGGATGCAGGAGGCTGAGAGCCATGTCTGTGTGCCACATTCACTTCTCTGAGCAACTCCACCCACCTTCTCTCACCTAGGCTGCAGACTGCAGGGAGAGTCTGACCCAGAGACCAGAGGCTGCACTCCCCTGGGGGTGGGGGTGAGGGGCGACAGGGATTCTTAGAGACTGGGGGATGGGTGGAGGTGCAGGAAGAGGAACCTGAGACCAGAGGTGGCCCAGAGAAGGTTGCAGGACTCAGGACTCACGCAGTATGAAAGCAGCCTTGACCTTAGGGGAGAAAGGAAGAGTGTTCGATCCCTGAGCCCTTTGCTCAGCTCCCATTCCCAAGGCTTGAGGATACAGGAATAGGCTGAGTAGTTGGGGGTACTAGTCTTAGCCACCTCAGTCTGAAAGTGAAGCCTTAGGTCCCCTGATGCCAAAGAACAGGAACTACACACATAGGGGGCAGGAGTGGAAACGCGGTGTCCACGACTGTAGGCCCCAGCTCTCGGGTGCAAGAGGCAAGAGACCCAGAGGTCACAAGAAAGAGTGACAAAAAGAAAACCTTTCCAGCCTAGCTCATGGAGCTTTATTCAAAGTTTATGACAAGGCCCTGTTTGGCCAGGCCAAACTTCCCTAGACAGCCAGTGCCTTCCCACTGTCTCCAAACGCCCAGGACTATGGCTAGGTCTGCTCAGAAGCCCCCCTTTTCAAACCTGTGCTCACTTGGGTCTTATTCTTCCTATCCACCCACCACTCCTACCGTCAGGCCCAGGAAGACCCCACAAATGACCATGCCTCCATAGGGCTGTTCCCTAGTCTGGGAATCTCTGCTTAGCTTCAAGGGCACACTGATGACTGGCAGAAATTTGTACCCATTAGTCTGTCTGCTCTGTGCTCAGCACACACACACTTTGCAGAGTAGCCTTTGGCACGTTACCATTTCCAGGCTCAAGGCTCTATTTGCACAAGAAGCTGCAACATTCATTGCTACCAAAGTAGCTTCCACAGCCTATAGATGGTTTCTCTATACCCTGCCTGGCAACAGCCCTGCTCAGTGGCTACTCACTCTTCCATTTGTCCCAAAACATGTGATTGAATTTTGAGGTCAAAGAGCTTCCCTAGTTGGAAAAGTCATCAATTTTGCCACGCTCAGTCTTTAGTTTCCAGACAAAAAGGGAACAGTCATGTACAACAGCCACCTCATATCCCAGACAGTTGAAGAGAGCATTCATTGCTCAGTATTGGATCTGTGGCACCAGTCTGAGCTCTTCTATGCTGAGTGCAAACCAGGTTTGCGCCTTACAGAGGGAAGGGAAGGGGAAGGGTAGGCTGAAGCACTCAGCCAGCAGAAAACCCACCATTGCTCTCAGCCAGAGGTGAGAAGACTCCTCCCAACCAACAGCTCTGCCCTACCATGTTCAGGTAGGGTAAGGCCTAGGGGTGGGGGACAATTCCTATGCTCCACAATAAAAAAATTTAAATATATTCATCAAAATAATTTTCTTTTAAAAAGCCCCCACTGCTAACAGCCCCACTGGCTGGTTCTCCAACATCCCCACCCCAAAACCAGACCCAGTTGGGGAGGTCCTGAGTGGCCCAAAGTGCCTTTGAGTCTTTCCCACCCAAGTCTTCACAGGCAGCAGGGGGTGGGTTGTCCAATGGTGTGGCTGCTGCTTACTCCAGGCCCAGAGCGTAGCTGATGCCTTGTACCAGGCCAATGATGACAGGCTGCCAGGCCACCAAGTAGCGAAGCCAGTCCAGCAGTTGTCCATACATGACATGAGGCCTCTCCCAGCTGTTAGGATGTTAAGGATCTGAGGCTAGATTACATGCAAGAGCTATTAGGTTCATTCAGCAGGGTAGTGAGGCTGTCCTTGGATTTGCATACAGTTTCATGCTGCTCCATAGCCCAGAACCCAGAGAATCGGGAAGGAGAGCAGAAAGGACTGGAGCAGACACGAGAAGTGGAGAGGTAAAACAGACCTCCTCTCCACAACCAACATCCGTGCAGGGCCTCCATACACCACCTTCTCGAGGACAAACAGCCCGAGTCTGACAGATGCCCTAGAAATGTATCCATGAAATGTATCCCAGAGGAAGCTGGGAATGGAGTACAGGAAACCAGCAGGGTCTTCTAGCAAGTATTCTGCCTCTGGGCTAGCTATACTCCTGCCCCAAGAAGGTTCTTGTGGCAAATTTAAGGGTTTTTCCATTAAGGAAAAGGTTGGGTTTACTGACATGTTACTGAAAAATGCGTAGCAATTTTCTTCCAGAAAAAAAAGCTTCCATCTTGGCAGGAAGCATAAGACATAGGCTCTTCTTGGGTGGTGGTGGCAGCACACACCTTTAATCCTAGCACTCGGGAGGCAGAGGCAGGCAGATCTCTGAGTTTGAGACCAGCCTGGTTGGTCTACAGAGCAAGTTCCAGGACAGTCAGCGCTACAAAGAGAAACCCTGTTTTGGAAAACAGAAACCAAACCAAAACAAACAAACAAAAAATCCAAGAAGTAGGCTGTTCTAAAGAGGTGAAACATCCCATCCAGCAGGGAAGTAAGCCCAGAAAGTAAACAATTCAAAAGCTTCAGAAGTTCCTGAAACTATCTGGTCACACTAGGTTCCTCCTTCAGCGAGTATGTATAAGCAGTAAAACCTGCTGAGACACAGCTGAGCTACCTAGAAGCCACTCAGACCAACTGAACCACCTGCAGAAGTGCCAGGTTTGTGGACACTTCCAGAAGCCATCATCCATGGCAGCTTTTGGTGATACGGCTGTCTTTGAGTCCTTTCAGGTCCGGCAAATAACCCCTCACCATAGTCCCTCTAAATAACACCAATAATAAGCCTCACTGGTTTGCCAAGCTGGACTTGGGTGGCATCCTTGCTTTGGTCTGGAGTGAGTGGATGTTTATTCCTGTCTTCCCAGGAGTACCGCCACACAACAGGACAGTCAGAGGAAAACGGGGTCAATCAGATTAGTCACAAGGAGCCTCTGGCAGAGACTCGAAGGAGGCCCTCCTGAGGCCAAGAAGCCTTTCCTTTCATTCTGCTCTATTTAGAGAGAGTAAAGGATGCCTCAGAGCCCAGCTCGGAGGAAAATCTGCAGAGAGGCTTTGGAAATGGTGGAGCACTCCTGTCCCCTGGCCAGTCCTGCTGTATAGAGGGGACAGAAAACCAAAAACCACAAAGGGCAGCTAGGGTAGGAGCTGGGCAGGAAGGAAAACAGGCCTTCGTCAGAAGTGAATGGGGAAAAGGGCCCGCAGGCCCGGCCTACCCAGGCAAAGGCAGCTCTGGATGCACACGGTGGGGAAGGCGTCACTCCCTGGGGAATAACTGTGGCCACGGCTCAGCCTCTTAGGGCTGCCAGGGAATCAAATGAGATGATTCAGGTGAAGAACTTTCTAGAGAGGAAGCAGACACATGACAAGGTGCAGTGGCTGCTTTTGTTAGTAATTTATGATGGGCAGTTGAGCTTCCTGTCTGCCTCATGTCGCGCCGCACTTCCCCAGGACAGAAGCCAAACTGAGGGGTAAACAAACTCCAGGTGGAGGCAGCAGTGGGGTGGCCCTGTGGGATGCAGACACTGAGTGCGCCTTCCTCCCACCAGCTGCTCCCAGAAGGACTCAAAGGATACGGATTGCTGAACATCCTCTTCAGGTCCACCTTCTCCTTGCAGTATGGACACGTCTGTTTCTTTCCCACGATGCACCAGCCTCGGATACAGAACTCATGGAATCTGAGCAGCATTGGTCAAGGGAAGTGGCAGAAAGCCAGACTGGCACTTTACCCCATCCTGGATCTCAACATGCCAGAACGGCAGCTCCAGAGAAAGGTTCATAGAAAGGCTTCACTCCTTACTTACATACAGCTGTGTAATTTGGGGAGTTCCATCTCTCTGAATGTTTCCTCACAGGGGAGTGAGAGCAATGATCCTTATTTACATGGTTGTTAAGAGCCAGGATGGAGACAATACACAGTTACCAACATGGCACAGGATGGGCACTTAGTAAACACATGATCAAGATGAGATCAAACCCTCAGTAAGGGATTCAACTCCAAACTGAAGCATTTCAGTAGAGGGTCTCCTTCTCTGTGACACACATCAGCTTGAGTGGCCTCACTAGCTGCACCTGCAGGCTCTCTAGGACCTGGCAGTCTGTAACCACCTTTCACTAAGGACAGTGCCATTCTGGAAGAAAGGGCGACAAAAAGGCTAAAGTTTCTGTCATGGCTCGCCTATACCCCAACTCTGGACCACATACCAGGGTCATGCCACCCTCTTCCTACCATGGCAGGAACACGGGTTCAGGAGAGATGCAGCACAAAGCAGGATACACGTGATTGCAGGAGAGCCTGTATGTGTTCTCGATGATGCCCTCTTCATTGACATCCACGAAGATCTGCTGCCCACACACGGCACACACGCTGTCAGAGAGGTGTTTGGTGGGCATGCCCGACTCGCTGTAGAACTAGAGGAGAGCAGGAGGGAAGGCCAGAAAAGCTGTGAGAGGCCTAAGGATGGGCTCACAGTGCATCTGCGGTCAGGAAGCAGGGAGGTGAATGCAGATGCTCAGCGCACGCACACGTTCTCCTTTTACTTAGTCTAGATCCTACCCCAGGGAATGGTGTCGCCCACAGTGAAGAAGGGTCTTCCCACCACAGTTAAACTGATCTAGAAGCTTCCTCACAGATAGTTCCACAAGTTTATTTTGTAGATAATTCTAGAACTTGTCAAGTTAATAATATTTGCAAAAACAGTCTCCTAGCTGTTCTTTCTGGATCAGCGTCTGCCTCCTCTCTATCCCAGGCTCCACACAGAGGCCAGACTCATGGTTTAAAATTAAAATTTTGAGTCTGGGAAAGTTTCTAAGGAAGGAGTTCTTTTTTTTTTTTTTGAGATGTGGTTTCTCTGCAGCTTTAGAGCCTATCTTGGAGCTCACTCTGTAGCCCAGGCTGGCCTCAAACTCACAGAGATTACCTGTCATTGCCTCCCAAGTGCTGGGATTAAAGGTGTGCACCACCACCGCCTGGCCAAGGAAGGAGTTCTTAAATCAACTGTGAGGATGCCTGCTGAGAGATATCTACAACAGCAGTGGTTACTTAGCAACAACAGTTCAAATTTTCAGAAGGACACAAACAGGCCAGGCTAGAACACAGTAAAGAGTTTAATCCACATGACAGATGCCCCACCTGTGAGGAACCTTATAGGCCAGGAGTCAGAAGAGGGACTTTTCTTTTTAATAAAAATATATTCTCACGGTAGTGGTACACACCTAATCCTAGCACTTAGGAGGCAGAGGCAAGAGGATCCGAGAAAGTTCAAGTTCTGCATATGGAGTTCCAGGCCAGGCAAGGTTACATAGTCAGAACCTGTGAAAAAAAGTTCCAAACAAATAAATGAATAATGTTTCAAAAATGCACAGAAAATGTCTGCAGAGACAAGAAGAGTAACAGATCAGGCTAGGTATGGTAGCACTTGGGAGGCAGACATAAGAGGATTTCTGTGAGTTCAATACCACCTGTACATGCACACGGTACAAAGACATACATGCAGGCACAACATAACACAAAATTATTTAAACAAAGTTTTGAAAATTGAAAGCCAAAAGAAGGTTAAGGCCTGCAAACAGTCTGCCCTGGTGAAGACAGCACACACTCTGACTCTGGGGCTGTCTGGGAGCTCTGAGGAGCCGCAAAGTGAGGCTGCACCAAAGTTTTCTCAGAGCGTGAGGCAGGATGCCTGCCCCAAAGCATCACATGAAGAATTTGAGGAAGAAAGTACCCAAAGACATTTCACAACCCTTCTACCCCAGCATGACTTCTGCCATGGCCAGAAACTACCGCGACTAGCTCTCACAAGCCACGACGTCATGGTGGCCTTCTGGAGAAGGTAATTTCCATCCAAGGTCCCCTGACACAATGAGAGCTACTTCAGTTAGGATCACAGACATCTTCACAGCAGTGAGAAAACACTGTCCTAGGAGGTAGGGCAGACCAGTGGGGAGAGCCTGAGAAGGCTTCCTAATATGATTATAAAACCTCATAGCTTTATTTCTAGGAACCCTGAAATCAAACAACCACAATGATCTCCTCAGATCAAAGCATTAGCCACAGAAGATGAATTAACTCTAGTTTCTGCCTCTAAGTTCAAACTGGGGACACAGTTATAAAACCAAGCATAACTCTCTGGTACAGAAGCTGTGATTTAGAATGTACAAGAGACTGAAAGCGGACTGAGGCTGATTGTGTCGTGTGGAAGACGAGAGAAGGTTACTCAGCTTTGAAACGGAAGGGAACTGGGGCTGGAGCAATAGTTCTGCAGTTTATAGCACTGGCTGCTCTTTCAGAGACCGAGGTTTGATTCCCAGTGCCCATGTGGTGACTCACAACCTCCTGAAACTATAGTTTCTGGGGAATCAAGCTTCTTCGGTCACTAGGCACACATGTGGAATACAAACATACAGACAGACAAAACACCCATACACATGAAAACAGTAAAAAAAAAAAATAGTAATTTTTTTCTTAAAAAAAGAAGGTAATTTTAGCATATGAATCAACCTTGGAGATCTTATCCCAATAAGCTAGTCACAAAATAACAAAACCACTCAGGAATCCTCTCATGAGGTGCTGGGTGCTGAGAAGCTGAATTTAGAGACAGAATAAGAGCCGGGCAGTGGTGGCGCACGCCTTTAATCCCTGCACTCGGGAGGCAAAGGCAGGTGGATCTCTGTGAGTTTGAGGCCAGTCTGGTCTACAAGAGAGAGTTCCAGGACAGGCTCCAAAGCTACAGAGAAACCCTGTCTCAAAAAACAAAAACAAACAAAAAAAACAGACAGAGACATAATCAAGAATGGTGATTACGCCGGATCTTTGTGAGTTCAAGGTGAGCCTGATCTGAGTGAATTCCAGGATATTCAGGCCTGTTAAACAGAGAAACCCTGTCTCAGGAGGGGTGGGGGGAAACAGGGAAGGGCTGGGGAGAAATCTTGAGGGTTTTACCAAAGCCCTTTCCTCACCAAAAAAGGACTAAGATTTTACTACAAGTAGGTAATTCTGTCTCTCCGGCCGATGGCTCAGCAGTTAAGAGCCTGTTCGTCCAGAGGTCCTGAGTTCAATTCCCAGCGCCCACATGGTGGCTCACAACCATCTGAAATGAAATCTGGTTCTCTCTTGAGGAAGAGACCTGGTCAGTCGTCCTCATCAACTTAGAACACAAAACCTAATACACGGGCTGCCCATGCATGCTTCAGCACTGCCAGGAAATACATTTCATTCAATTTCAGGTAATTGTGTGATTGTAAAGAGGTATCTGCTCATTCTGTAAATGTTTACAAGATAACTACTACTTGCGCAAATAAGCAAATGAGTGTGCCAATGAATGCAAGGCAGAAATTTCTAGATTACCTCAAAGCATTGATCAGATTCTTGCTACCATGACAGTAGAATCCCTGAAATTCAATTAACTGTCAATCAGGGACCCACCCAATTAACCAAAGGCCCTGGGGTCTTCAGCGTTGGGAAGGTGCCTGTGTCCTAGAATCTGCTGGCATCCAAGCTCTAGCATAATGCCTGTAACCTGGAGAGTTTCAGCCATGCCTGCTGCGGTAAACAATAAATGAGTTAACTGCTGGTGACTCACTAGGAACTAAGCCAGCACCCTAGGAGAGCCTCATTCATCAATTACAGGTGTGCCAGCCTACAGCCAAGGTCAGGTCACAGCGTGACTCCTCTAACGAGACAGCAGACAGACAAACAGTTCCAATGTAATTACCTGGAGAAGAAGTAATCTTTACAAAAGATTCTAGGACCCAGAGGGTGGGGAATATCTCCATCAAGGAACACACACTCTGGGTCTGGACATTCACAGGAGAGTGGCTGTCAAGATTCAGACCGCGGGTGGCAGGCAGGTCAACAGACACTGTGGTGTGAACTTCCATCAACCTCACTTGCAGATGGACAATCTGTTTATCCTGCTACCGTGTCAACCTGCCAGTAAAGACCGAGGTGACAATCCTTCTGCTCCCACGCTAGAAGGAGGAAGAGGATGAGGAATAAAAGATGGGGTTCTCTCCACCCTAACAAGAAGTGAAGCTGTTTCTGAACTGGAAGCTGAAATAATCACTTTCTGGGGACTGTTATACTATCACCTTTAGTCACTGACACACCTGATAATTCCTCCTGAGAGCACAGGAGACCCCAGTTATTTGAGGAAGTCCAATGAAATAAACATCTCCTGGGGGGAAGACTAACTCACTGTGTCAGCTCTGAATTCAGTTTCTGTTCAGACACAGGAGGAACTCTATGGCTGGTTACCGCGAGCCCCTCTGAGGAGTTAGTGCTGTGTTTAACGTAGCAGCTGCTTCTAAGATCCAGACAAAAGCTGGCAGCACCTGAGGCAAACCAGAAAGAAGGGAGAGCAAAGGGGCGAGCAGAATCCTGACAGCGGCTGCTATGAAAAGCCAGCTACAGCACGGAGTAGTCTCAGGATACATCCGCTGTGACTGTAAAATTATGACCTGACAGCTCTCTTCTGGAGAACAAGGAGGCTAAAGATCTGAAGGCTACACATGCAGATAAGAGACAGTGAAATGAAATTATGAAAGAATCCAGCAGGCAATTCTAGAATATTTCCATTGCTGTCATAAAATCCCTGAGGCTGGGCACTCAAAGGAAAAGAAGGCTTCGTTTACAGTTTGGAGGGCGAAAGCCCAAACAGACAGCACCCGACCTGGCAGGGGCCCCTTCAGTCACCCCATGACGATGGCACCACACATGGGAACATACAGATGAAAAAGATCACATCCAGTCAGGAAGCAGTGGACTGTTCAAGGCTGCACTCACTCTTATAATAATGGGATTTGGTAGTAACTACCTCAGGGGCCATGAGAATGATCTCAGTCTCTCTCAAGGGTACAGCCTAATGACTTCCCACTAGACCACACCCTTAAGAGCTCTACAGTAGGGGTGACCCTTGGGACACTCAGAGCAGCTGTTACCCACAGAAGCTATCTATGAAGGGAGGTAACAGATTTTTTTCCAATTTGTTCAAGTACAGGAAAAATAACATTAATATCACTTCACTGAGAAAGATATGACCTAAAACTGTACTTGACTAACATTACCTAAAGAGGTGAAGAGTCCCCTTTTTAGGAGGGTGTCATCTGTATGGGGCCTAAGGGGAATTGGGGATACTTCTGTTGTTTAAATAATTACAAGAAAATATACATATAATAATTTTATCAAGAAGCAAACTGAGTCTGAAAAATGGCTCAGTAGGTAAGAGCACTTGTCGCCAGTGCTGACTTGGTAGCTCACAACTACCCGCAAGTCTAGTTTCAGGGGGTCTGGCATTGCCATCTGTCCCCTGCAGGAACCAGGCATGGAAGCGGTGTGCATACATACAAACAAAATTCACGTTAATTAAAACAAAACAAAAACACCCTACAAGATGTACTTCTGTTTTGAAAAAAATGGGAGGGGTTTTTTCTTGGGTCTTGGGTTTGGCTATGCCCCACATTTTTAGCCTGAAGCAGCTGTCCGCCATCTGTGCCTAACTCTCTTGCAGTGCCCCGGCTCTGGGCAAGGTGCAGTGGGAAAGGCACTACCATGCCCACATTTCTTTCTGTCTCAGACATGATACTAAATCCTGTCAAATTTATCTCCCAAATACTTCTCAAATAGTTCATGTCTTGCCCATCAAAATCCCAGCAAAATTCTTCAAAGACCTCGAAAGAACGGTACTCAACTTCATTTGGAAAAAGCAAAAAAACCCAGGACAGCCAAAACAATCCTGGGCAATAAAAGAACTTCTGGAGGCATCACAATCCTTGA
>LOEQ01000308.1:125649-138625 GCA_001685075.1 Bramus lutescens | reverse complement strand
AACCCCTCTCTAGAGTTTTTTTTTTTTACTCTAGCACATAAATGATCACAACCTGACTTGTGGATAAATCAAAAATATCAAAAGTTCTATAACAATAAAAAGTTATATAGCATTAAAACTTTAGCAAAGTGGGCTGTGTAGTAGCAGCACACGCCTTTAATCCCAGCATTTGGGAGGCAGAGGCAGGTGGATCCCTTTGAGTTTGAGGCCAGTCTGTTCAATGGAGCAAGGACAGGCTCCAAAGCTACACAGAGAAAACCTGTTTTAGGAAAGAAAGAAAAAAACAAAGCCTAAACAAAAATGACGTTCTCTTGCTTCCAAGACTGCCTACCTGAGCTCAACCCCAGGACCCACACAGTGGACAGACAGAATGGACTGCGTCTTAAGGTGTCCTCTAACTCACATATGCACAGACTGCATATGAATAGTAAAAACGACCCATAACTCTAGTTCTGGGTAATCTGACACCTTCTTCTGACCTTTAAGGGCACTAGACACTTATACACACAGCCAAAAGCAGTCAGACACATCAAATAGAATAATTAAATTTAGCCAGGCATGGGGGAATACCTTGTAGTCCCATGCACTCATGAGGCTGAGGCAGAGGCGGGAAGATCTTTGTAGGTTCAAGGCCAGCCTGGTCTACATAGAGAGACTCTCTCAAAAACAAATGAACCAATCAACCATCAAAAAGCCAAAAGTCAAAAGATTTGAATAGATGAAAGTGAAAAATAAATGAATGGTAAATTTTATTTATCTATGTACTACAGTTCCTATTTTATAAATAATACTCTGTGTTTAAAGAAAGCATCCTGAAAAGTAGAAATAAGCTGTGACCTATTAGTTGTGAACAAAAACAAAAAAACCCAGAAATCCAAGTTATTTCTAACATAAAATAAAAAGTATCAAAATATTTTTATTTAGATATAACTGCATGTGCTAATTTATTAAGGCTAGATAAGCCATTCTCCATTTCTTATTAAAAACATTTCATGGAAATTGATTATTATGAATTTTAAAAACTTATTTATTTTGTATATATAGTGTTCTGCCTGCATGCCAGAAGAGGGCACCAGATCTCATTACAAATGGTTGTGAGCCACCATGTGGTGTCTGGGAATTGAACTCAGGATCTTTGGAAGAGTAGTTAGTGCTCTTAACCTCTGAGCCATCTCTCCAGCCCCGAAATTTGTTTTATTGATAGATTTTATTTGTAGTTCATATGTGGAGCTTGGAGGTTACGGACAAAAATGAATAAAATTATTATTACATATGAAAAAAAAATTTCATGGAGGTACATTACTGTTATCCTAACTCATAGAAGACTAAGGCAGAAGAAATTTGAATGTTCACTACACAGAGTTCTCGGCCAGCCTATTTAGAGACCCAGTCTCAAAGTACCAAAAAAAAGATAAATAAATCAAAATATGTATACCACACAGAGAATACCACTGCATACTATACTAAGCTCTGAAGAAGACACATAACAGTACTAGTGAGAATGTAAAATAACAGCCTCTTTCATTTAGATGGGTCTTGCTATGTTGCTTGGTAGACTAGAAACCTATGGATTCCAGTGAACCTCTCATACCTCAGTCTCCTTAGCAACTTGTGCTGAAGACCTGCTAATTACAGCAGTGAATAAATATTTGTGCCGCTTTTTTCCTCACAGCCAAACCAACAATATCTAACTCACCAGCTAATCTACATGAAATTATGTAAAATTCTACAAATTCAAAGTTAACTATTCCCTAAAACCCCTGCTATTCATATTAACATGGATAAGCCAGGCACAAGTGTACAGACCGAGTTCAAATATGTAAATTCCTCAAACATCAAGCCCCACCCCCAATCGCTATTCAGGATGGAGGATTATTCCTAAATCAGATAGGGAGTTTCTGTAGGTGATGGGAATATTCAGTTGTGTTGGTAGTTATTCTGTAGTCATGTCTTTCCAACTGTATACTTAGTTATATGGAAACTCTATCTCAACTAAATTGACTGAAGCAATGGCCATACCTGGCCCTGGTTTACCTGTCACTGTAGAGTTTCAGAAGGTGGAAGCAAACATCCTGAAGTGGTCTTTGTGTGTCTTTTTCTTCCTCTACTATATAACCAAACCCCTCCAGGTATGAAGGAAGAGGGGAGCAGGCATATTTATCACCCTCAGAAGTATTCTGAAAAGGAAAAATTTGTTA
Source organism: Bramus lutescens (assembly GCA_001685075.1). Classification (NCBI taxonomy): domain Eukaryota; kingdom Metazoa; phylum Chordata; class Mammalia; order Rodentia; family Cricetidae; genus Bramus; species Bramus lutescens. Next base: position 136,427 of record LOEQ01000308.1, on the reverse strand, counting down.
AAGCAATACAACAAAAGCTGTGAGTTTTATCAATTAGTATTATCATGTCTCAATTATTCAGACACTGGTATTAAGGATGCTGTGACACTTAAAAGAATCAAGGATGTTACAGCTTTTTGATCTACCTGTTTTCAGTCTGGTAAGGACTTCCAATAGCTCCCGGGAGCTGGTTAAATGCAATCTTTGCCTAGGTAAATTCTATGAAAAGCACATATAAAATATGAATAAGTAAGAAAGGATTCAAGGGATCATGGTACTCCAGAGCAATCATAAATTGAAAGTCAGACTAAGCTTGAGCTATATAAAACCTTGTCTTAAAACAAATAACTCATGAAGAAATAAAAAATTAAAACAAAAGAACAAATAACTCAGCAAGAATAGTGGTACTTTTGAGACAGGGCTTCTCTGTGTAACCCTGGCTTTCCTGGAACTTGTTCTATAGACCAGACTGGCATAATAGACCACCACCACCTGGCTTAATAGACAGCTTTTTAACTCAACAATGACAAGAGATATAAAAAATGATATTGAGAAATTTGAGCTTACATGTTAATAAGAGGCAAACTAAACCTGAGGTCAAGCTTAAGCAATTCCCAAAGGGGTAAGATGGTCTTAGAAATGAAACCCTTTGATTTAGAGGCAGAAAAAACAGTAAGAAAATTAATTACCTGTTTTAAATAGAATAAAAGCAGACGGAGAAGTTGAAGAGACAAGGTAAAGGATGAAGTTTTGAATTTGCTGGGTCTTTCAATTTAACAGTGTTTTCAAAGAGGGAAGTCTTTGAAATAATAAGTATTGTATTATAAAATGTGATTTGAAGCCAGGTGGCGGGGGTGCACACCTTTAATCCCAGCACTCGGGAGACAGAGGCAGGCAGATCTCTATTAGTTCGAGGTTAGTCTGGTCTACGAGAGCTAATTCCAGGATAGCTATGGCTGTTACACAGAGAACCCCCCCCCAAAAAAGAATAGAGTGATTTGATGGCTTTTTCTCTGTATACCTTTTAAATTTTCTTTTTTGAGACAGGATCTCACCACATAGCCTTAGATGGTCACCTGTTTCTGCCTCCCAAGAGCTGGGATTAAAGGTGTACCTACCATGCCTGGCTTTTGCAGGACTTCTCTGGAAAGAGTAAATTGTCATCAGAGTTCTCACCTGGCTCTTCAGAACACACATACCTGAAATGCTTCTTCATACATGCTGAGAGCCTTGGAAATGGAGGCTGTTGGTGGAAGCAAGTACCAAAGATGAACAGCAAGCGCACGCTTCCAATCCAGCTGGGAGCATACATTGATTTGCTTCTGTTCAGAGAGCTGCCACACCTGCAGGAGACAAAGGATCACATGATGACTTTATGTTGCCCTGGTTATTACTGCCTGTCTACCATCTGCTCTTATGGTTTGTTTCCGAGAAAGGGCCTCACTATGTAGAGTAAACTAGCATTGAACTAAGAGATGCTCATGCCTCTGCCTCTCCCAGGTGCTAGGATTAAAGGACTGCGCCACCATCACCAGTCTAAATGTAATCTTGCCTCCTATTTTCTTGCCATAATTGATAAGACACCTATAAAGATACAGAATCAGACAAAGAATAAGCAACAAAAATTGGCTTAAAATAATCACTCTACTTTTGGTAAAATTAAGAGTGGTGACTATTAAAAAGAATGACAATATTACATGGAAAAAATTCCATATACGGAAAATTGAAGAAAAACTTTCAAAATCATTCTCTAAAACTGACCTTGCCAAAAAAAAACCTGACCTTGCTTGTATAAACACACATACAAATATGAACCTATACATCAGTACAGATATAAAAATGTTAATGTCTAAGAGGATTATACAGGTTACTATGCATACACTACTATGATATACGATACAGACTTCGATTTTACATTTTTGTATTCATTTATTATCATATGTGGGTAATACACATGGCATGGTGTGTGTGTGAGGATAGAGTCTGTAAGAGTCTCTCCTTCCACCAAGTGGGTTCCACCGACAAAATGACAGCAAGCACCTCTCTTTACCTGCTGTATCATCTTGCCAGCCCCAATTTTACCATTTATATAATTAAAAGAATTCTTTCAGGCCAGTGAGAAGATGGCTGAGTGTGTAAAGCGTGAGAACCTGAGTTTGACTCTCAAAAACCACTTGGTAGAATGAGCGAATCAACTCTGGCAAATTATCCTTTGCTTTTCATGCATGTACCATGATTGAGAGTGAATGTGAGAACACAGAAACTGTTTGGTTAATTGTCAGGCATACTTTTTCGGTTTGTTTGTTTTTCCAAGAAGAGGTTTCTCTGTGCAGCCCTGGCTGTCCTGAAACTTGTTCTGTAGACCAGAATGGCCTTGAACTGACAGCAATTCATCTGCTTCTGCTTCCCCGAGTGCTGGGATTAAAGGTCTGTGCCACTACTGCCCAGCCTAACATGGTGTTTTGAGACAGGGTCTCTTTATGTAGTCTCAGCTATACTGGACTTCTTTAAACCGGGTTTGATTTGAACCTGAACTAGATTTCAAAGGGGATCACCTTCCTCTGTCTCCCAAGCACTAGGACTAAAGGTGCGAGCCATTGTACCTGGCTGCCTGACATTTTAATTTGAAAATATTTCTATCTAGAAATAAGACCAAACTGGCAGCTATATTAACAGTATACAATTTACAATAAATAAATGAATAAAAATTAATGACATTACCGGTTTTCCAGCTAACAGGGCAAATATGCGCAATCTCTCATCCTGGATGAAGCAGTCAGCCTGGAGTTGATGCCAGTCGGCTAACTGCATGGTGAGCAACTCTTGGACTGACTGGCTACCCACCAACTGAGACAAAAGAAGAGCAAGGCGATGATCACCTATAACAGAAACACGAGTTTCCTGGTGAGGATAAGGTTTAAACTACCTGATGACACATGTAGGCTATCACCATCGCACCTCATCAGCGCTAAAGTACAGACATTTTCTACCTGAGTACAATATCTTAAAGTACTTTAAAGAGGTATACAAATAAATATGTAGTGATAATAACAAATTTTCTACTCCTTTTGTGACCCCTTTGAGTTCAAGATCAGCCTGGTCTACAAGTTGGAATTTCAGGACAGCCAGGGCTGTATACAGAGAAACTCTGTCTTGAAAAACAAACAAACAAAAAAAAACAGCTGGGCGGTGATGGCAACCGGCGAGTTCCACAACAGGTTCCAAAGTTACAGAGAACCCCATCTTGAAAAAAACAAAACAAACAAACAGGGGGTTGCTGTGCAATCATTTGGCTTCTAGCACTTATGTAACAAGTGGATCCCATGCACACTTGTAAGTAAGCCCAAGTCCAAGTGGGGTTGGAGACAAGATTGCTGAGGTTTGCTGGATTCCAGCCTAATGAGAAAACACTAGGCTCTGTTGGGGAATACTATTTTAAGAAGTGTTGCTTTTGTTTATGCTGCCTTTGTTTAACTCTGTGAAACTCTTTGCCTGTCTAAAACACCTGATGGTCTAATAAAAAGCTGAACTGACAATAGTGAGGCAGGCGAAACAAGCGAAACTGGCAAGCAGAGTATAAACAGAAGAAGAAATGAGGAAGAAGAAGCAGAGAACAACAGGGGTCAGTCACACAGCCACACAGCCATGGATTAAGAGTGAAAAGGAAGGCCAGGCGGTGCTGCCGCACACCTTTAATCCCAGCACTTGGGAGGCAGAGGCAGGTGGATCTCTGTGACTTTGAGGCCAGCCTGGTCTACAAGAGCAAGTTCCAGGACAGGCTCCAAAGCAACAGTGATGTTCTGTCTCAAAAGACTGGAGGGAAAAAAAAAAGGAATATGCCAATGCTATATTAAAAGATTGCTAAGAAGCACTTGACTATTGCTATCTATAATATTTTATATGAAAAGAACAGAATATACATAGGAAATTATCTTTGACAGGTAAGGACACTCACCACTTTATTAATGAGGATAACTAGGACACCAAGTATGAACAGTTTACATGTATATGTTGTTCTGTGTGCATGCATTTATCTATACTTTATGATTCTAAGAATAATCATCTAAGTAAAGATCACACACTAAAAATGTGGCTTAGAATTTGGGTGATTTTGCCTATTGTTTTCTACTTATCTGCAGTTTCTGATTTTACTACAAATGCATATAACAAAATCAACAAAATTTTAATAAACAATATTAAGTTTCTTTCCAGAGTTGAGAAGAACAAGACATGGTCTCTAGAAGAAGCAACCATCTTCCTGGGATATAGACAAAAAGGCAAATTATAATTAAGGGGCAGGGACAGTGCAAAGGAAGGAGGTAGTGATGCAGAGGATCTCATTCCTACCTGACTGCTGTGCCAGAGAACAGGCCTCACTAATCCTACTACCTGTGAGGTAGCTGAAGACAGCTTCTATGGGACTGTCTCTTCGGGTTAAGGAAACTTCCTCTTCAATCACTGGTGCAGCAGTACGCGACAGCCAGCGGGAAAAAGCTCTTCGTCGCTCCAGAACCTGAATGTATTCAGTGGGTTCATCCAGCTGGCTGTCAAGCTCCTTTAGGTGGCCCCATAGGGCTTCACATAATGTCCATGTTAGGCTCCAGTGCTTCAGAACTAAGAAAGCACAAAAAGTAATGCTATGAAAGTTTGTTGATTACTCCTGAAAGCCTATCACTAACAATGGTGTAAAACATCAATTACCACCACAAATACTCAACTCCCAACCCATTCACCTCAACTTCTAAGTTGCATAGGTACAGGGTATACTTGCTCACTCTATGGACCTGTGATACTTACCTAACAACATAATCTGATGACCCTTAAACAAATTCCTCTAGCCTAGTTATGGTTATTAACTGTGACAGGCAAGAAATCATTCTCCACAATGAAACTCTACTACAAAATGCTTTTAAAAAAATTTTGTGTATGAGTGTTTTGTATGTATGTATGCCTGTGCCCCATGTGTGTCTGGTGGCCACAGAAGCCAAAGAGGGCATCAGTACCCTTGGAACTGGAGATAAAGATGGTCGTGAGACTTCATGTAGGTGCTGGGGATCATTCACCATCTGCACCTCACTTCCCCACAACAGCAGCAGCAGACTGTTTGAGCTAGTTTTCTTTCTGCATTCTAAGACCCAGAGGATTTTGGTGAAAACAGAACCACTGATAGGGCTACTGTCCTTCAAGCTGACCCCCACACATTTGAGTAGTACACATATGTACAAGCACACACACACTGTCTCTTTGTAATGTTGAGCCTGCCACGAGTCTTAATAAAGGAGCCAAACACCAGAGAAGACAGCCGCTTAATAAGAGGTGTTAATAAAACTGAACATTCAAGTGTAGGAGACCCAGGATAGATTGCTACTCCCCACTTTGAAAATGATGAATTCAAAATGGATCAAAGACCTTTAATCTAAGACTTGAGACATTTATACTGTACAGGACTATGCAGTGACTTCCTGAAGAAGACCTAATAAGCAGCAAGTGCTGAGAAAATGTACTCAGCAAAGAGCTTCTGCATGGCATAAGAGTCAACCGTCAAAAGACAAATTATGAAATGGGAGGAGGTATTTGCCAGTTGTTTGTCTAACGGGATTAGTACGGAATAAAGATACTAAAGAAAGTTTTAAAAAGAAACGCCAGGGGCTGGAGAGATGGCTCAGAGGGTAAGAGCACTGGCTGTTCTTCCAGAGGTCCTGAGTTCAATTCCCAGCAACCACATGGTGGCTCACAACCTCCTTGCTAGTAGTACATTGTATGCTCAATAAATAAATCTTAAAAAAAGAAACGCCAAACAATCAATAAATGGTTAAACAAATGAGCCAACACTTTTCAAATGAAGTACAAACCTTTAACCACTAGGGAAATGCAAATCCAAACTCCCTTGAGATTCTATTTCATCCAGTTGGAATGATTAAAATTAACTTAAAAGAAAAATGAAAACCAAACCATTAAAATATACAAATACTGATTGATACAGCATGTAGAGAAAAGGAACTTTTTATATGTTGTTAGAAATGTAAATTAGCCTAGTCACTATGGCAGCCAGTATGAAGACTGAAAAAACTAAAATGTAACTACAGGGTGATTTAGCCATTGACTTCTTACCCCAAAGTCAACTCCTAAGAGATACCTGAATACCCACTGTGACTGCACCATGATTTCCAACAGCCAAGTTAGGGAATCAGTCTTGATCTCTACCAACCGAGGTAGCGGACAGAGAAAGTGTGGTCTAAATACATGATGGAGGTTTACTGAGCAATAAAGAAGTACTAGAGCATCTGCAGGTAAATGGATGCTAAGCAAAGTAAGTCAGATTCCAAACAAAACAAAATAAAATTGGTATCCCATGTTCTCTTTTGTAAGTGGAATTTAAGAAAAAAGGAAGTTAAAAAAAAAAGAAAGAAAAGCCATGCTTAGTGGTATATGCCTTTAACACTAGCACTTGGGAGGCAGGGACAGAAGGAGGAGATCTCTGCGTTAGAGGATAGCCTGGTCAGGATAGACAGGGCCACACAGAGCAACCTTGCACTGAAAAACAGAAACAGACAGAAAGACAGATAGACATGATAGTAAAAGACTAGGAGGGATACAGAAGGGATAAAGTAACAGGGATATGAGAGCGCAAATACAATCAAAGTATGTTCGGACGGACACACACACACACACACACAGAGCTAGCACATGTCAATAATGATGATAAAGGGCAAATAACAACTGCATATCTCCTGACACAATGGTAATTGTAAATCTAAACTTCCTACATAAACTTCAAGCACTGCTACTAAATGTCTCTGTCATTTGTCAGTTAAAGGGCTTCCTTTCACTTTCAGGCCACTACTATTATTTTTTAAATTTTAAGTCAGTAAAACTTTAGAGAGCAAACTGTCCCTATAAAGATGATTTGCAAGACACACAGTTAAATATCTTGGCATGAAACAGAAGGAATTACAGAAATCCAAGAGATTTGACTAGCTATACTTTTCAAAGGAAGTATTTATACGTAAAAGGGCATAAGAGTGCCTGTAACTCATAACTTCTTTTCTTCTTGTCCTTGGCAAGCTGCAGTAATACGTAAGCACAGGAAGTCACCTTATACCTGTGAAGAAATACATCCTCCTAGAAATACACAGTACTGTTAACCTGGCTCCTGGGACAAAGGTCAGCAGCATAATATGTACTCACTTTGTACTTCTGGTAAATCTCTGGGTGCCTCTTTAACCCAATCTGCATAATCATGAATGACTGAAACCCCAGGGTTGGGGACAACGAGGGGACACAGCTCGTCTACATGGATAGTGCTATGCTTTAATTTGAGCTCCAGAGGCGTCTGGTATAACTGCAGATCTTCATCCTGCTTCCTTTTTCTCAAACAGAGTTTTTCCAAATGAACTTTGAATGGGGATTCAGACAGACTAGAAGAAACAACAGGTGAGTCAGAAAATGAAGAAACAGCTGAAATTTCCCTACAACCAACCTTTGTTTCTTTGCTGATTTCCAACCAAGTAAAAAGCATTTCACTGTAATGTTTGTTTTTTAAGAGAGGGTTTCATGTAGGCCAGGCTGGTCTTGGAGTGTTTAAGCAAGGATCACACTGAACCTTAATGAACCTCTCAACTTTTTGCCTCCACTTCCCCAAGTGACGGGATTACAGATATGGGTGTATACCACACCACACATGGCCAGAGTCTGTTTTAAATTGAAGTTTTTGAGACTGAATGAAGCCAGGGCATGCTATGGAAGTGTTGTTCCACTGGGGCTATCTCAGATTCTTAGATTCTTGCTAAGAATAGCCTTCAACCTGGGATCTTTTCTGCACATTTTTGAGTGCTGGGATTACATGTATGTGCCTCCACACCTGGAAACACTCTAAATTCAGATGAGCATGAAGTCAGTCTGACCTTGATACATTTTAAGATATTAATAATCTCTAAAATATTATAATATTATAATCTAGAAGCAATTAAATTTAGAATTGATTTTCCTATGAGGTTAAGGACTGATGATTTTTATTTTTCCAAAAATCAACTTCAAAAATAAGTAATCAGTAATTTGATCCACACAGTAAATGTATAAACTTGTTAAGTATTATTAAAATACATAGGAAAACTGTACATATTTTGTATAAACTCAATACATTCTGTATGATAAATACCAGAGACTTAATTGTAGGAACTACAAAGGAACATACATGATACTGAGCATATAAAATACATGGGTTAAGAAATCTATATAGAAAGACAAAAAAAGCAGGGTGCTGACCTTGTTTTCCTGATAACAGAACAATCCCCAATTACAATGTTGTCACTCCCAAAAAGCATCAAGAAACATAACTCACGATTTAACAGCTACTGGTTTGGGCAGGAATCCATAATCCATAGAATCGGCAACCTGAAGATTTTCTGGTTCATGAGAGCCATGTAGTTGTTCTCCACTGTTAGCAAGAATCCAGTTGGGGCCCCAACCAACCCGAAATGAACGTCCCATGAATAGGGCCATGTCCATCAAGAGTTTCCCCTTGCCATATGTAACAGATTTTTCAAGAGGGACTAAGCCTGGTTGCCTGCGTATCCCAACTGTTTTCAGCTGAACCTCAGGAGCTGGGCTGGGCACTGTAAACACAGTGGCCAGCTGCAGAGGGACAGACCAGGGGGATGTGGATGGGACATTCATTAGAGATGAAGTTCTGGGAGTGTGACATTCTTGGACGGAGGCATTTGGTGAAAGAAAAGCTCCACTTGAAAATTTTGATTGCAGCAACCCACCAACTGAAACAAGGAAGAAAAGACTCTAAACGGCAGTAACAATTAAGATCATTAAAGATGGAGATAGTCAGATTTTACAATAATTACTTTTGTTCTGTTTTTGTTTTCTTGATAGTCACTATGTAGCTTATGTTCTAGAACTCACTAGGTAGCGGAGGCTGCTTCACCACACTTGGCTACAATGTATCCCTGGCTGTTTTAGAACTCACTATGTAGACCAATTTATCCTTGAGCTACCTTACCTGTCTCTGCCTCAATAAAGTTAGGAGTAAAGTATGCCACCACTGTGTGGCTTATAATAATTACTTTTAAGAAAAGGTTTTATTTTATATTATGTGTATGTGTGTAGGTATGTCAATATGACTGTAGCTGCCTGTGGATGCCATGTGTCCAATCCCTCTGGAGCCAGTTACAGGTGGCTGTGAGTTGCCTAATGTGGGTGCTGGGAATCAAGGTTCCTCTGTAAGCACAGTACAAGTTCCCTTAACATTGAGCCACTACTCTAGCTCACAATAATTATCTTTTCAACCATGAAATTATAGCAAGAAATATAACGAATTTATAAAGAAAAAGTGAGGAAGCTGGACTCAGAAAAGTAACCCCACCACACACACACAGGGTTTCTCTCTAGCTTTGGAGCCTGAGTTGAAACTAGCTCTTGTAGATCAGGCTGGCCTTCAACTCACAAAGATCTGCTTGCCTCTGTCTCCCGTGTGTTAGGCGTGCGCCACCACCGCTGGGCTCAAAAAGTAACCTTCTAAATCCAAAGTTATCAAGTAGCAAGACTGAGTGATAATGCTGGGTAAAACTCAATGGTCTGTAAATCCCACATGCAATAATATTATTTAAAAAATGATGGATGCAACTGAAATGTTGCGTGTTTTCTCTTATTTAGGGTCTTAGATGTTATAGATACTTATTATTTACGTACTGATTACATGAAAGAATGGAGATCAAAGCTGACTAGCAAAAGCAGGGGACAAAGAAAGGGGAAAAGGCAAGTTACTAGCTATGAGGAAATGGAGACTATATATACTACAGGACACTATAGGGGCTTGAGAGAGGGAGGCTCAGTTAAAAGCATTCCTTGCTTTTGGCAGAGGACCTGAGTTTGGTACCCAGCACTGACATGGTTGCTCACAACCATCCCTAACTTCAGTTGCAGGGGTCTGACACTTTTTTCTTACCTCTGCAAGCACTGCACACACATGTAACATTGCATATATATAGACAGAACACTTAATATACATAAAATAGATAATCTAAAAAATTCGAATGAACAAATTTTTATACTTGCATGAATACAGCCTTATATATAATTAAAAATCAAAATAGCCAGGCAGTGGTGGTGCACACCTTTATAATCCCAGCACTCTTGAGGTAGAAGCAGTTGAATATCTGTGAGTTCGAGGTCAGCCTGGTCTACAGACTGAGTTCTAGGACAGTAAGGGCTATACAAAGAAACCCTGTCTCAAAAACCAAAAACAATAACAACAACAACAACAAAAAGCACACACACAAAAAAATCCCACACATATCAAAACTCAAGCTACTATACTATAATGTTCAGTGCTAGATCTGAGGAACTGTTACTAAGTGACGCTATAATAAGTTAAAGGTATTTTATTCTTAGGATTAAGAGATGGCTCAGCAGTTAAGAATACAGTCTGCTCTTCTAGAGGACTCACATGGCTGATTATAAGTCTTTTATGATCTGATACACACCCTCACCAATGTCTGTGAACAGCAGGAACACAAGTGATGTAGATATACACACAGGCAAAATTCATATACAAGATTGCCACGCCTACGCTGGGACCTGTGTGAGAGAATGTCTCTAAGGTGGGAGTCGGCGTCAGGTGAGGGGTGAGAGCTTCCCGGAGCGATGCCCCCAGCAGTCTGACTAAGCCTTCTCCTCGATCAATGAGTTCTTAGCCACGCTTTATTTGGCTTGTCTTTCTTTTCCTTTCTTCTTTGTCTGTTATGGCTTATGCAGAATCCCTGTGCCAGGGACTTCGTGCTTCTGCTCAG
>LOEQ01000308.1:107063-124751 GCA_001685075.1 Bramus lutescens | reverse complement strand
TCCTGTCTTTCACCCCATTCTCCCTCGGTTCATGGGTCCCGTGAGGACCGGTCCATGGCACAAGATAAAAATATTTTCTTTTGAGATGAGATCTTATTAAGAAGCCAGACTCATCCTGAATTCAAATTCTCCTTTCCTAGTCTCACATGCTAAGATTAAAGGCATGCCCCACAACGCAGTCTCAAGTATTTTGAGAAGTCAAATGTATAATGAGCACAAACAACTAGTATGCTTCAAAGATATTATCTTGCTACAATCTCAGGCCGGCTGGGAACTCATTAGACCAGAGATTTTGCAGGGTTTCTATGTCTAACAGCCTTGGCTTTCCTGGAACTCCCTCTGCAAACCTGGCTGGCCTTGAACTCAGATCAGCCTGCCCGTGCCTCCTGAGTGCTGAAATTAAAGGCATCCACCACCATTGCCTGCACAGAAAATATTGGTGTAAGCTCTTCTATTATTTAATTCTAGTTTTTAAGTTTTGTGCAAGCGCATATGAGTGTGCCTGCACCATGGCACACACTTTTAGGAGTTGGTTTGCTCCATCTACCATGTGGGTCCTAGGGATCAAATTTAAGTTGGTCATCAGGCTTAGTGACAAGCACCTTTACTGGCTGAGCCTTTTTTGTTTTTGTTTTTCAAGATAGGCAAGATAGGGTTTCTCTGGATAACAGCTCTGGCTGTCCTCAACCTCACAGAGGCCTCTGCCTCAAGTGCTGGAATTAAAGGCATGTGCCACCACCACTTGGCCCCTATTTAGCTTTTAAGGAAACATCAACAAAATTTCTACTGGTAGTTCTTTACCTTTCAAAGTATTTTGAAATTACAACTGCTTAAAGTCTCACTGATATTAATACTCCATAATCTTTTTTTTTTAAGGAGATAAAAATTTAACAAGTTGTGTTTTTTGCTTGCATGAGTGTATGCCATATACTTCAGAATCTGAGGGGCCAAAAGAGGGCACTGTGTACCCTGAAGTGGAGTAACAGATGGTGTGGAGCTACCATGAGGAAACAGAAAATTGAAGCCAGGTCCCCTGGGAAAGCAGTCAATGCTTGTAACTGCTGAACCATTCCTCCAGCCCAGTACTCCATAAACTATAACCTAGTAGTAATCCTACTAGGAAAAGATTAAAATTTTCTCTGTGATTTACCCCACAGGACTATTTGAAGGTTTAGAGAAAAGGAGTAACTTCAAGTTTAGTATCAGTGAAATTTTTCTAGGGAAAAGATCCTAGAAAGCAGCAAGAGAATGAAAGGACTACATAAAAAGAACATGGCAAGTTGTGGAATCTTCTTAGTATTGTGTTCGAATTTAGGACATTAGACCTTAATCTGTAATTCACATTCACAAGTGACTAAAACATGCTCCTCAAAAAACACAAATGTTTTCATCATACATATGATGCTTAAAAACTTGTCACTGTCTGCACTTGGCCCTTTTCAAATTACTTATTTATTTATTTATTTATTATGTATACAATATTCTGTCTGCATGTATGTCTGAAGGTCAGAAGAGGGCGCCAGACCTCATTACAGACGGTTGTGAGCCACCATGTGGTTGCTGGGAATTGAACTCAGGACCTTTGGAATGCTCTTAACCGCTGAGCCATCTCTCCAGCCCTGTACTTTACCTTTTTGTTTTAAAATATGATTAATTTGTGTGTGCATATATGTTGCATACATGTGCCATGGTGTATCATGAACCTAATTGGTCTTAATAATAAAACCCTCAGACTTAATGCTTGAGCTCCTATTTCCTACTGCTGCATATTCCTTTCTCTGTCCAGCCATGTCACTTTCTGTCTCTACTTCCCTAGTACCGGGACTAAAGGTGTGAGCCACTACTGCTTGGCTCTGTTTCTTTTAAACTGACTCAATTTGTGTAGTCCAGGAGGGCCTTGAACTCACAATCTGTCTGCCTCTGTCTCCCAAAAACTAGGATTAAAGGTGTGAGCCACCACTGCCTGGCCTCTATGGCTAATTAGTGTGGCTAGCACCACACTCTGATCTTCAGGCAAGCTTTGTTTGTTACAGCACAAACAAAACATCACCACACCATGGTATGCATATGGAGGTCGGAGGACAATGTCAGGGAGTCACTTCTTTCATTCCACCATATGGATTCCAGAGACCAACCTCAGTATCAGACAAGCATTTTTGTATACTTTGCTGACCCATTTATATTTTTTAAAGAACTTATTTAATGTGTGTGAGTGCCTAAATAAATGTATATGTATCATGTGTGTGCCTGGTGGCTAGGGAGGCCAGAAGAGGGTGTCAGATCCTTTGGAATCGGACAACAGAGGGTTATAAGCCATTATGTGGGTTCTGAGAACTCAATTGGGATCCTCTCCAAAAACAAGTGCTCTTAACTGTTAAGCCATCTCTCCAGTTCCCTTGGTCTGGCTGTGTTATTCTGGTAAACCTCAAATTTATAGCAATCTCCCTGTCTTCGATAGTAAGATTATAATGGATATTTAAAAATCCCTATGTTATCATATGGCTTTTAGGGGTTCTGCTAGAGAAATCCATTTAGCTTAGAAAGATCTAACTCAACAGTTTCTTGAGAAACAGCACATTTATACTGTACCTATTGAGCGGGATTTTGATGAGTAGGAGGCTGAAATGGGGAGTCTAGGAGAACAGATTTCTTGAACAGTATCTCCTTTGGAGGGGAAGTGACTGAAGCGTTGATCCACCACATCTACATCTTCTTCATCAACAAGCAAGGATGCCTTCATGATCTAAAAAAGGCACTATCTATAGAATGACTACTTCCCATAAATTAAAGGTCATAAAAGAAAAATACAGTTTATATGAGCCAAAAAATAGCCCAGAACAAGTGTTACAGTTTTGCGACCAACACAGTACTTCACTGCATGTGCCTGAAAAAACGGAACTCATGCAATTCTTGTATTTACTGTTCCACCAGTCCTGGCACACAGTGATTACTATTATTTGCTGAATAAATGATTTTAAAGTCAAACATAACCCAAAGGCTAAACTCACACAAAAAGGCTGCAGCTAGAAAAGGAGAGAAATTCAACATGTATTTACCATGTTTCTAAGATTTCTAAGTTTGAAACCTCAAGACTACTCTGTAAAGCAGACAGTGATATTTAATAGAACTTAGTGCTGGCAGTTGTTAACTTAGTCATCTAAAGAAAGGATAGTAAAGTTACAAAACTTGGCTGAAAAACATCTTCCGATTTTAAGCAGGAAAAACAGAAACCACCTGTGACACTGGCCTATTTCCTTCCATTATACTGAACTCTCAATAGTCTAAAATGTATAATCAAAGAAGTGGTATGTTACACAGATATTAAATATTAGTTTGGCTTTCTGCCATAGTAAGGATGGGCCAGAACGTCACCTGTAAGACATGTGGATTAATTCCCAGTGAAGATGCAATGTGTGTTGAAGCAGGCACTGGCTCCTGATCCTCAGGCATGCTCTCTTCTAACACAGAATCCAAAACCGGCTCCTGGGTGATATCTACCATGTCACTGTCCAGTTCCACAACCCTCCCTAACTGCTCGACTTCTGGGCTCTGGCTCTGCAGACAGCAAAAACAGAGACGCAAACAGATTAGTGGTACATCAGATAAACTTTACTCAGAATATGATCTAGAAATATTCTGCATATTCTAAGAGATGAGGGATTTGCTAAAAGGCTTTAATATTAACTGCCTCTCTAAGAATCTGGGACACAAATGGTTTATGGACCATCCTTCTGGAATTAGCACGAAGCAGGATCTAGGATCTAAGCCAACAACCATGCAGTGGTCTTTAGAGACAATGGTTATACCGTATCTCCCTTTGTTAACAACTATAATTTCCTGATCTACATTGGGTTACCCTGTCCTCCCAATGACTGGGAAGTAACTGAAAAAAGAGGAATAATTATTAAGCACAGGTACTCTCTCAAATTACATTTAGTGTGCAAATAATTACATTTTTCCCCTTGTATTTAATGTGTTTGTTTTGTTTGCATGTATGTACATGTACCCTTGTGTGCCTGGTGCTAGAAAAGGCTAGAGGACAGCCTTAAAAAACCTGGGACTAGAGTTACAGATGGCTATAAGCCACCATGTGGATGCTGGGATCTGAATCTGGGTCTCAAGCCCCGATCTTTGCATTTTTTGTTTTGTTGGTTTTTTGAGATAGGGTTTCTCTATACCATGGCTGCCCTGGAATTTGCGTTGTAGACCAGGAGGGCCTCGAACTAAGACCCGCCTGCCTCCTTCCAAATGCTGGTATTAAAAGCGTGTGCCACTACCGCTCAGCTATAAACTTGTAGTTAATAGTTTTGGTTCTGGAACGTACTCTTCTGAGTGACTGGAGTAACAAGTGCAGTGTGTGTGCAATCTGATGTGGAGTATGAGGAAGGTCCACACTTACTTTCCCTAAAAAGATAAACAAGCGACAGTATTACAGACAACTCGAATTCTTTTTATGTTTTAAAGAATCAAAAGTTACATTTACAGTGGCTGGGGAGATGGCTCAGCAATTAAGAACATTGGCTGTTCTTTCAGAGGATCTGGGTTCAATTCCCAGCATCTACATGACAGCTTACAACTGTCTGTAACTCCAGTTTCAGAGAATCTGACACCCTTACACAGACAGACATATGTACAGGCAAAAATAACAAAAACAAAAAACAATTAATGCTCATAAAATAAACTATTTTCAAAAAGTTATTTACATTATAAAGCAATTTTAAAGACATAATAATGACAAAATAATTAATGATGTGCTAAAGAGATGGTCCAGTCAGTACCGTTCGAGGTCCTAAGTTTAGATCCCCAGCATCAATGCAAGAAGTCAATCACTGTGGGGCACAAGCAGGAGGCTCTCTGGAGCTTGCTAGACAGCTAGTCTAGCTAAACAGTAAGTGCCAGGTTCAGTTAGAAACCTTCTCTGGTGCTCGCTTCGGCAGCACGTCCACTAAACTAGAATGACACAGAGATCAGTGCGGCCCGTGTGCAAAGGTGGCACGCAAACCCGTGAGGCCTCCATATTAAGAAAAAAAAAACAAAAGACACCTTGTCTCAAAGATGTAACATGGACAGTGAGAGAGGAAGACACCTATTACTATGGTCTCTATACGTACCTGTAACCCATGTGTACCACATTCAAAATAGCTTACGGTAAAAATTTAAGGCTTATAAAATGGCAGTGCACTATAAATTAACTAATCCAATCCATGATTGATTCATAAATTTAAAACATGTATAGAACCTAGTACAGTGCACTAACAAATGACTACAATTTATAAACATTTTCAATACAAAAGGTACTATGAATTATTTCTCTTATCAAGCTGTAACTTACATATATGATCCCTACACAATGTTTGGATGAGTTTTCAGGAGTGCCTATTTTATGTTACATTATACTTTATTTATTTACTTATTTATTTGCTTATTTACTTACTTACTTATTTATTTATTTCGAGAAAGGGTATCTCTGTAGCTTTGGAGCCTGTCCTGGAACTAGCTCTTGAATGCTGGGATTAAAGGCGACGTGTGCCGCAACCACCACCCGGCTTATGTTACATTTTAAATGAATGCTGTGATATGGCAAGTTTTCCTCTTTTTTTGAAGACAAGGTTTCAATGTTACTTAAAAAAAAATACAAGTTTTGCAGGAGCTAGAAATATGGCTCAGTGGTTAGAATGTTGGCCAATCTTCCAGAGGACTCAGGTTTGACACCCAGGTTAATGTACAAGGCATATAAGCACTTAAAATGTAGACAATACCTAAAGACTGCTTTACTAAAGCTAGATACTGTTCCCACTGGACTAAGGTCCCAAGCCAAGTAGCACAGCATACTCCTGACTTGTTCAAGGACACAGATGGCTTTGACAATAAGCACTGCTAAAACAAATCGATGACAGAAGGGGAATCTACTAGCATTTCACATCATTCTTATGCTGTAAAACTGTAAGGATGGAGCTCAGTGCTAAAGTAGGTGTCTAGTAAGAATAATCCTGGAATCCTATACATTCCCAAATATATTTTTGTTTTGTTTTGTTTTTCAAGAGAAGGTTTCACTGTAGCTTTGTAGCCTGTCCTGGAACTAGCTCTTTGAACTCATAGAGATCTGCCTGTCTCTGCCTCCCGAGCGCTGGGATTAAAGGCATGCGCCACCACTGCCTGGCTCCTAATATGTTCTTTAGACAGGGTCTCTCTGTGTAGCCCTGACTGCCCTGAAACTCATTATGTAGAACAGACTGACCTCAAAGTCAAGATATTCACTCTCCTGTATCTCAAGTGATAGGATTAAAGGTTTGACACATCACAACTGGCCTAACAACTCATTTTGGGAGTGACGGTACTGGGAATGGAACCAAGGGCCATGTACGTGCTTGCGAGCACATGCTAAGCTGAGTTACACTCTCAGCCAGAGTTCCCTTTCAATAAACACTATGATATTCCCCATAATATCAGCAGGACACCATACTGGTTTTGGCTTCCACATTACCTGGTTCTTCCTATTTAACATCATGTATCAAAATTTATTATCATTATATATGTTTCATCTGACAGGTAGTGAAGCTATGAAAACAGGAATTATGGTTGACAATTTTCTGTATTTAGTAACAAGCAAATCAATTACTTAAGTTCCACATTCAACGAACACATGCTTTGTGCTTTCCACCTTAATAAAGCATCTGGCACACAGCAAAAACAAACAAAAACAAAACAACTGACCAAAAAAGGATAAAGACTGAGAAGGACTGTGGGTGGAGATGGAAGGAGGCACGGTATCAACTTCCTGTACTACTTAACACAGGGAAAACAATCCACCAGGAAATCCTTACCGTAGGTAAAGTGGGAGGGTTCCATAAAATAACTAGAGACATAAGGGACCTAGGACATACAGTGATGAAGAGTGCTGAAGATCAACGTTTTCTATGTTCATGTTCACACACAGCTGTTAAAGGTAGATGACATCACCTAGTATATGGACAAGCAGGAAAGGAAATACCATAAACCTGAGGAACTGGCAAAGGTCTGGGAATCCCTGCACATGGACTTAGTAGAGTGCACCTAAGAAATTTCAATAAATTACCCTAGAATCTTTTAAGAAATCTTGGCCAGGCGGTGGTGCACACCTTTAATTCCAGCACTCAGGAGGCTGGGGCAGGTCAATCTCTGTGAGTTCTAGGCCAGTCTGATTTACAGAGAAAGTTCTAGGACAGCCAAGGCTACACAGAGAAATCCTGTCTCAAAAAAACAAAAAGAGAGAAAGAAAGAAATCAGCGCAGACTAGACACTTCTTCAAAGTCAGAGAATAAAAAACGCTGTAAACTGAAAAGGAGTGGGGAGAACAACTCCTGAGGTCTATGGGATGGAAAGCTATGTACAGGGAAAGTTGACTCGGCATCAGTTTAACTCCCTTTCTTACAAGGTGTTTGATGAATTAGAAATATTATTTACAAGAATTATCTATAAATTGATAAACTGAAAAGCTGAGGGTAGGGTTCACAACTGAAAACCTTCCATGATTTACAAAATTTTTTTTGTTGTTTTGAGATAGCATTTCTCTGTGTAGCCTGGAGCCTATCCTGTAAATCGCCCTATAGACCAGGCTGGCCTCGATCCCAGAGATCCACCTGCTTCTGCCTCTCAAGTGCTGTGATTAAAGGCATGCACCACCACTGCTAGCTATCAGCAAGAAAGGTTTATTTTTACACTCAAAATGTAATCTTCTACATCTAATCAACATGGTCAATACTTAAAAATTCATCCCTCTTTAGTCCAAGGGAAAAGTGACATAACTCAAGATGTTCTTAAATTAATAAAGTAAGAAAGGAAGGAAGAAAGAAAGAATACGCAAACAGTCCAAGATCAAATTTTTACAGTTGATATTATTCTTTTAGCCAATTAAGTTGGTTCAATACAACTACTACTATTGCCTACCTAAAGAGAACCTGTCTTCTAACTATGAAGAGTATTTTCACATAGCTGTTTGAAAACTAGTTATCAATAATACTGTGTTCTCTTCAAAAGAAATTATACATTAGGCTTTCAAAGCCTTGTGTCTTGTATTTACATTCTTAAAATTCTACATGAGGGATAAATCCTATATTAGCTTATATTTGATTTTTAAATTAATAAGAAAACCAACATGCCTAATATCTGAAAGTAAACTGTGGCCACACACAGACACACAGACACACACACGTTTAGAAGTCCTTTTATTTCAAGTCAAAACATACATAAATCTTATCCTAAATTGTGATACCTTTTTTCCTGGGGGAAAAAAAAAGCTTTAAAATTGGGGATGGAAAGCTGGCTCAGCAGTAAGAACATTTGTTGCTCTTTTGCGGCACAGGTTTGGTCTCCAGTGTCCACACAGTGCCCACAATCACTCATGACACCAGCTCTAGGGACCTACTGCTTCCACGTTTTGCACAGGCACCAGGAGCACAACACGTCACACATATACATGCAGACAAAATATTCATACATATGAAAAAAATTTTAATTTGCTTTTATATTTCTTTGAATAAATTTACTGACTGAACATGTTTTTGAGAAAGCTAACTATCTTGACTTACTGAACTAAGGGTGGGGTAAAAGCTACATCTACCTGAGTGTCAAAACGTTTCAGGTCTTTCAGTTTCAAAACCTGTCCAAACACCTCCATCAGCTGGGGAGAATTATTAGAAATTAAGTATGTCTGAACCCCATGGAAGTGAAGTGATGGATAATCTAAGTAACCAAAGTCAAGCTCTCTAGACTACTAATGAAGTCTTCTAGAAACCAGAAGCTCACATCAGGAGCAGAAACTATAGACGACAACAGTCCCACAACAATTTAATTTACTGCAGGGAAGGATGGTCAGTCAACAGTCTCTCACCTGAAAGTTACAGATCATACAAAAACGTGTTTTCTTGCTGCTTTGTTATACCAGCTTTTTAAGGTGCAAATGCAAGGTTTACAGACCACCTGGAAACACAGAACTGAAACTAATGGATAAAAAGCTGTGCTGTATAAATGTGATCCTTAAAAGGCGAACTTTCCTGAACAGCCCAAGAGACAACCCTTCCATCTGTTGTAAACTGGGTGACTGAGGGAGTCTTTCATCAGACTTCAGGAACACCTTGTAGAAATCGGTCTCTCTGGGAAGGACGCAACAGTGTGATGTGTGACAATAGCAACTCTGACTCCAGTTCTGTTCATTCTGATAGTTCAGGTAGTTTCCTGTGACGAGTAAAGCAACTAATAATAATTAGCCAATCCCTCTAATGTCACCAGGGAATAGGAAGGGTGCTCCAGAGCAGAGCACATAATGCATGTAAATATAACATCCCTCTCATTTCTGCTCATTGCAAACCCACTTACTTCTTCAATCCTGGTGGTACCCATGTTCACCGTGTTCTATTTGCCCAGTTTGAATCCTTACCAGTTCTCTCTTGGCTAGAACTTGTTCTGAGATAGCTTTTGCTCTCAGCTTTGCGATTGGCCTTGCCTACTATACTGTCATTTTAGGAATTTAGATTCGTTTCCCAGTGTTTGATTCTGGTGACTAAAGCTGATTACTAACATATTACTAATGTAAATTTGTTCTGTTTACCTAGAGATGAAGCTTTTCCTTTTCAGTCATATCTCTAAGACCTTACATAATGTTTATTAGCAGAAAAAAAAGGCTGATTGTTTTTAGAAAAGATTAAAAAATATGGGATAGGAGTCACACAGACAAAAAAAATGGATAAATAAAAATAAAACCGTGTTTGCTCATGTAGAAGCAGGCAGATCTCTGAGTTCTACAAAGTGAGTTTTAGGACAGCCAGGACTACACAGAGAAATCCTGTCTCGATTTACTAGGAATGTCTTACTAGGTTGATCATGCTGGCTTCTAACTCAGAAATCTGACTTCCACTGCCTCCTAAGTCATTAACAGATTTATTAGCAGAAGTTTGTAATGGCAATATTTTAAATACTACCAATATTATAAAACTTAAAAATCTGCTGGATGGTGATGGCGTACGCCTTTAATCCTAGCACTTGGGAGGCAGAGGCAGGCAGATCTCTGTGAGTTTGAGGTCAGCCTGGTCTAAGAGGGAGTTTCAGCACAGGTTCCAAAGCTATACAGAGAAACCCTGCCTTGAAAAAAACCAAAATCAAACAAACAAACAAATAGATAAAACAAAACTTGAAAGTCAACCATGTTGTGGCGAAGCACACCTTTTAATTCCAGCACTTGGGAAGCCAAGGCCAGCCTGATCTACAGAGCTAGTTCCAGGACGTGCAGGGCTATACAGAGAAACTGTCTCAAAAAACCAAAACAAACAAAAACCTTAAAAGTCAACAGTTTCAACTTTCACATTTATCATAGCCTCCCCTTTCAGTCTCTACACATAAACGTGACACACACAAGACTCTCCAGAAAGTACCTCCCCAGAAATTATTTAGACACGTTTGAGCAGCCAAAAGAATTGTAACATGGAAAATCCCAAAGGTCCTGCTTTTAGCAGCTGAGAGGTAGAGGGGGTTTTACAAAGTCTCATAAATAACTCTTCTTAGAGGGAGTGTGTCAGTAAGTTAAAAATATTTCTATAATATTATACTTGAGTGCATATAAACGACATCCAAATTAAAGTAAATCTCTTTATCAGTAGGTAGTCAATTAATTTACAAATCTTTCCCTTTAAAGGACAAAAGGTTGATATTGGTTTAACAACAGTGAAAGTGTATGATACAAATATTTGTAATAAACAATGCAGTTCTTATTTTCTACACACTAAATAATTTAATGGCTTTTAAAATTATCTATTTTCATAAAAATTACTAAAATAGTGTCGTGAGTTTGAAATATAAGCAAACTTGAGAAAATGGAATTAAAAACTTATAGAAAGCTAATCTTTTAAAAAGCAATAGATCAAGATTTAAAAAGTAAAGATCAAGATCAGACTGCACATCACAAAAAGTAGGATTTACTTTTTGCATCAACCCTATACAAGCAAAATTCTATCTCAAGTTGACCACTGATCAAAAATTACAAATACAGATGAGAAAAACTGAGAATTACAATCTGTAGAAGAATGATCCAAACAGCAAGAGAATTCTTTTAACTGTTGAGTAAATACTACTAGCATCCTGTACCACCTCAGCCTCCCTTGGACATATCGGGTCCCAGGACTGTGTAGCTGAAAAGCTGAGGGACTGCTTTGATGTCTTTATCACCGTTTCATTTACATTCACTGTCCTTTCTCTACCTGAGGTGTAGGTGTGGGTTTGCCATTAAGAGTCATCTGGAAAGGAGCTGTCTGGCTTGCAGGGGGCAAAGGGGCAGTCTTCAACTTCTTTGAAGTAGTTTTGGGTGGGTGTTCTTCCTCCTCTTCATCAGAATCCTGAAGGCCATATTTAGAAAAATGGGAGACCTAGAAAGAAAAGAAATGCAGCAAAGTCAACTTTTAACAATATTCTTTTCTATAATATCTACCTTTGAAAAAAAAAGACAAAGGGGAGAGATATTAAAATAGTTAAAGCAGGAGCTGGACAGATAGCTCAGCAATTCAAAAGTAGTGGCTGGTCTTCCAGAGGACTGTAAAACTCTACCTCTAGGAGACCCAGTAACCGGTTCTGGCTTCCAAAGGTACAGAGACCAGAAATAAACATAAATAAATGAATAAACAAATTTGAAATAATTAAAGTAAAATAAAATGTTAATGGCAGCATGTTTTCTATGATTTTGACAGCTTTCAGCGCACATAATAGTTGCTCAAAATTAAATTAATATATGCTATAAATATACAATGAATCAGGCATGCTGGTGCACATCTTTAGTCCCAGCACTAGGGAGGCAGAGGCAGGTGAATCTACTTGGCATCCAAGGCAGCTAGGTCTACAAAGCAAGTTCCAGGATAGCCAGGGCTAAACAGTGAAACCCTGACTTGAAAAACCAAAGCCAACCAATAAACAAGAGTTAAAATGCAATCATCCATGAATCCTGAGATATACTACCTTACTGGTCTCTACCTATACAAAAGCCTTCAACCAACTAAATCCCCCAACCAGCCTAGAAGAAGAAACTATTGGGTAAGACTATACAGAACAAATAGCAGCCAAACTCTCTACTTTCAAAAGTGTTTAGAAGTAAAAATTACACGACTGGAGGTAAAGATACTTGCTGAAATATCTGATTTTGATTCACAAGACCCCGGTACAGAGAACCCACTCACATAGGTTGTCTTCTGACATGCTTGTACACTCTGACATCAAGGGAGAAAGCTGTATCTATTAGAGCTAGGGAGATGTGTAAAGTGTTCACCATGTAGTAATGGGTACCTGAGTTTAGCAGATCCTCCCTATCCCAACAAAAAGAAGCTGGCATGGCCACCATAACCACAGTCTCAGCACTGCAGAGGCACAGGCACTTGGGTCTTTGGAGTTTAGCTGGCCAGTCAGTCTTCATGGACCAGAGAGCTTCAGGTTCAGCAAGAGACTCTTTTTCAAACAGTAAGTTGGTTGTCGTGGACCGACCTACCTTCCTTCCTTCCTTCCTTCCTTCCTTCCTTCCTTCCTTCCTTCATTCATTCAGGGGTTTGAGATAGGGTTTCTCTGTGTAGCTTGTTCCTACCAGGGTGGTCTCAAACTCACAGAGATCCACCTGCCTGCTTCTGCTTCCCAAGTGCTGGGATTAAAGGCTTGCACCAACCACTGCCCAGCGGTGTACAGGTGTACACGTTTAGCCTTTAATCCCAGCATTAAGATAGCAACACATAGTTCAAGGACAGCTTCTACAAACCAAGTTGCAGGTCAGTCAGGGCTACACAGTGAGACCCTGTCTCACAATTAAAATGATAAGGTAAAGAGTAACAGAGGAAGAGGCCTGACATTGATGATACATACACCCACCAACGTTTTTGGAAGACCTACTTTACCAAGAGACAAAGATTTCTGATGAATTCATTTTGTGATGTCAAAAGTGGAAACTGGGTGAAGGAACTATACCTTAAACACCCAAGAACCAGTTTCAGGCCGGTACTCCTTGAACTGGGCTCCCTGTTTCCTTGAGACTGCTTCCAATCTCCCCTCATAATTGATATCAGCAAGTCGATCTGGGCTCTTTATTAAACACCGGGATGTTTTATCTGTTGGCCAAACTCCATCCAATGTAACTTCAGCCTTCCTGTGAAGTATAAACAGGCAAAAGAGAAATGATTTATAATTACAAAAGAAGTGTAACCACTATGGAAGCCTGAGTCTTTCTCTAAAATTTTAATAATACTACTACAATATGACCCAGCTATACCACTCCTGGCTATATACCTGAAGAACCTTAGGCATACAATGCCCGAGATGTGGTACCAACCTAGGTATCTGATGCATGGAGAAAGAAGTGGTATATATATACAAAACGGATTTTTTTTCCTTCAAAGAAGAAAGAAATCGTGGTGTTTGTAGGAAAATAGAGATCATTACATTAAGCAAAGTAAGCCAAACTCTAATACTGAATGCTTTCTCTCATGTGTAGAATACAGATTTAATACATGCATATAGTATGTAGGACATGAAAGTAGAAAGAAGACGACAAAAGCAGAGGAAAGGGACTTTTTGAGTTCAAGCCCATACAGGATCTAACCTCCACCCCACCTTGAGCAATATATGACAAGACAATGCATTTAAACAACAACAAAGTTTAAAAATATCACACTAAAATAGGTGTGCCAGTAGGACAACAAGAGTAATACAGAAAACATACACTCTTTTTATGTGGTTGGTGCTCACTTGGTCAGTAAAATTAAACAAAAGCAAAAGAAAATTGCCAGTGTTGAAAGTTCCTGAAAGTAGCACGTAGACATGTCACTATTCAGGAAAAGATACAAATCTTAAAGTCACAGTATATCATTACCACTTATACATTCAAATAAAAGTATAGAAAAAATCCAATTTAGTTATTTTCTATATGTAAATAAACTCATACCTATTTAGCCCTTCACCCACAGGGGGCTTTTGGTTATCATCTACATAGACAATAACTTCTTTCCTTCGGATATGCACAATATCATCCAAATTTAGATTTGTCAAATTTACATCTCCTTCAAAATAGATGGAGCCATATCCTAAAATTTAGAGCAAATAGTTAAAAAAAGATCTTATATAAAGGAGAAAAAAACCTCTTTTAATCAGTAATGATTAGCAAGGAAGAATATGCAACCTGTAATATCAATATTTTAAGCCTTCTAAAAATTCATCAAGTGGCTACCTGCCTCCTAAACATGACAAGGATGGGAAAAGAGGAATGGCGTTACATTATCAGATGCAACACCTCCAGTTTACATTTTTGCATTCTCAAATCTTCCCAAGTATCTGCAGTGCTGCTTTATGAACAACTTGGTTCCTAATATGCCAAATGAAAATACTTGAGCCCTTTTAAAATACAGTATCATGGCTGGGTGGAATCCAGCACTCCAGAGGCAGATTCGGTCATACAACATGACAAAGTAAATTTATTCAAGGAAAATTACTGCAATAATTTTATAATATGAAACAGAAACAAAGTATTAAACTTGGTATACCTTGAAGCTTCTTTAATTGTAAAGAATAATAACAAGACAAATAATTACAACATCTAAACATGTATGTCTAAATCCCCAAATGCTACATGGTTCTAGTCCTCCTTGTTTTGTTACTTGTCAGTGTTTCTATTTCAAGGAAGAGCCAAATATAGGAAAAACACCCTAAAATCAAGTGCCGCCCTTACTTACAAAATCAAGATGCAATCTGAATTATATTCTCACACCTGAACTCGCACATACCTTTACGACCAATGGTGAAATCTGAAACAATGCATTCTCCCTTTTCATTCGCAATTTTAGCAAGGTCATCCATAGATGGAATAGTATAGTAACCAACTTTTGTGAGAATAATGCCTGCAACCAAAAGTCAGAAAGTACTGTGATTATCCTGGGGAGAACAGTTCTTAACAATATTTATTTTACTTTCACATAAAACTTTTCTATAGAAAAGCTGGGGAATGGTAGTGCATACCTTTAATCCCAACACTCAGGAGGCAAAGGCAGGTGGATCTCTGAGTCAGATCAACCTGTTCTACAAAGAGAACCTTGTGACAAATAAAAAACACAAACAAACCAAAACCAAATCTACAGAACAAGTTTGTTTTTTAAAAAATTTTTCTTGAGACAAAGTCTAATGCATTACAGTCTGGTCTTGAACTGACTATGAGACTATGAAGCTGAGATTGTGAGTCTCTGAGTCTCCTGCCTCCACATACTGAGTGCAGAACTTAGGGTGCAGATGCAGAAAAATCGAGAAGAGTTTTGAGAAAGAGAGAGCAAACCTCCAATTCCAATGTCCCATGAAAGAAAAATTAAAAACATTTAAAATGTGATAAAGTCTACTTAACCTTTGTTAATCTAAATTTTTTGTTTTGTGGAGACAGGGTTTCTCTATGAAACATTCCTGGCTGTCCTATAACTCACTCTGTAGACCAGTCTTGTCTCAAACCACAGAGATCTGCCTGCCTCTGCCTCCCCTGTGCTGGGATTAAAGGCTTTCGTCACTACCACCTGGCTCCCCACCAATTCTTTTCTTTTCTTCTTCTGCTATATTAATTTATTCATTCTTATTTTATGTACATTGGTGTTTTTCCTGCATGTATGTCTGAGTGAGGATGTCAGATCATGGAGTTACAGATAGTTGTGAGCTACCATGTGGGTGTTGGGAATTGAACTCAGGGCCTCTGGAAGAGCAGTCAGTGCTCTTAACTGTTAAGCTTCTCTTCAGTTCCTTAAGCTAAAATTTATAAATTTTATATTTACTACAGAGCCCTCTTTTTAATGGGAAAATTCTATAATGTGGTAGGTAGTCAATAGACCATACCACAGTGAGATCTTACTAATAAACAACCCACTTGAATTTACAAGTCACGTAGACAGGACAGTCACTTTGGCTGTAAAAAAGTGGGCTCTTCTGATTACATCATTAATTATAAAGACAACAAGTTTAAACTATTTCAAAGGTATAAAACATTTGGTAAAACTGACCTGCTGGATGAATATGATAAGCATTATTTTCTATTTCTTCTCGGTCATCTTGCAATGACTCATCATGGAAAGACGTTTCCTCACTGCTTCCTTCAAGTCCATTGCGCAAAGCAGCACGCATGTTCAAAGCAACAATGGTATCATCCACACTGCTGCTGCTATTATTTTTGTTTCCAGAACTCTCTGGGGTTTGAGGAATGGGTTTGGCAATAGGATTAGTGTAAAAACGTGATACAAGAGAATCATCATCTCTGTCCTGCTGATGGTTCTCATCAACAGGTTTACTCAGGATGCTAAATCTGAAAAGAGAGAAAAAAAAATCAATACTTTAGCCCCTAGGGACAGTAATGACAATGACAGGTTAATCCTTATTAAGTATATGACACTATTCTGGATGATTCAATAAAATTAATCCTAATAGTAACTGTGTGAAATACATGTAACTATTGTTTCTAACTTATAAAAAAGAAAATTGAGGCAAGTATCAATAATAGTAATAACCTTGCATAATATCACAAAGTTGTGATTACTAACTAGAGTTGAAGAGAAAATGTAGGGCTGGAGAGATGACTCAGTAGTTAAGAGCATGTACCGTTTTTGTAGAGGACCTAGGTTCAATTCCCAGCACAAACATGGTGGATCACAACTCTATTTCCAGGATAGCTAGGGCTACATAGAGAAACCATGTTTTGGAAAAACAAAACAAACAAAAACGTAAGAAAATCTAGCTATAGATTTAACTGCTCATTTTCAAAAGAATGAATCTGAACACTGCCCTCTTGCTGTGCGGGTATGTTCTTGTGGTGAATTTAGGTCATTAGGCTTGATGATAAAAGCTTTTACACATTGAGTCATCCCATCAGCCTGTCAAATCTTTGACTAAAACAAACACAGAAAGTATTTGCAACTATGTAGAAATAAATGATTAGTGGTTAATGTCAATGTAAAAGTGAGAAATTTTAACTGCTTGGAATGATGACCCAGCTTTTAGAAGCACTTGCTGCTGTTCCAGAGAGGCCCAGGGTTTGGTTCCCAGCACTCACAAGGAAGCTATCAACAGCTGTAACTCAGTTCCAATGGATCCCAAATGGCCTTTCCAAACACTGCATGTATACAATGAACGTATATACTTGTAGGCAAAAGATTCCTACGCAAAAATTTAAAAATCTCAAAATTTGAATTTAAACTTAACTATTAAAACCACAAGGTTTGGAAATATTTTAAAGATAAGAAATTATAATTTAAAAAAGCCCACTATTTTGAATAAAAGAATACCAAATAACCTCTATATGTTCACTAATGGAGAACTAATTAAATTATCTTATATTCACCATAATGACTAAACCATTAAGAATTAGGATATATGCTGGACATGGTGGAGCACGTTAAAATCCTAATACTCGGGGAGGCGGACCTTTTTGAGTTCAACGTCTGCCTGATTTACATAGGGAGTTTCAGGACAACCATGGATACACAGAGAAACCCTGCCTTGGGGGGCAAAATTTTCGGAGGTAGGACTGGCAAGATGGCACAGAGGGTGAAACAGACTAAAAGACCCAAGTTTAATCTCTGGGACCCACATGTGATGTAGGAGGGTCATCTGTCTATGTGTTACTTTCATTGGTTAATAAAGAAACTGCCTTGGCCCTTTGATAGGCCAGCCCTT
>LOEQ01000308.1:92393-103103 GCA_001685075.1 Bramus lutescens | reverse complement strand
CACGTTTTGAGACAGGTCTCTCTATACAGTTTTATCTGCCTATAACTTGCTACTTAGACCAGGATGGCCTTGAACTCTTTGCCTCTCCAGTGTGAGGATTAAAGGCATTTACCAAGTTTGGTTTTCACACCTAATCCCTTTTAGGAGATAGAGTCAGGGGGACAGCAAATTGAGGCTAGACTAGGTTAACCAAATTTCAAACCTCATCTTTTGTTGAAGTATCAGCTCTCTTAGCCAAGGACACTAACACCTAATATCATGATCTGGGCTGGTGAGATACTTAGTAGATAAAAGAACCTAAATCTGATAACTAGAGTTTGGATCCAGGAACCCACACAATGGAAAAAAAGAACGAACTCCTGAAAGTTATCCTTGGATACATAGGCAGAACTGCAAATACACAAATACATATGCCCACAAATGTGAACATACATGCCAAAGGCACACACAAAGATGTTTTCATGTCCTTTTGTAATTTAGTGCCTTTGTTTAGAATATCTTAATTTCTATATTATACTTCAAGAGAAAAATATCACCTCCTCTTGAAAAGTCTCATTAAATTTACACAACTACCTATTTACCATTCTTCTTATCCTATCTAAAAAGTTCTGCTTGTTTTTGAGACAGGGTCTCACTATGTAGCCCTGGCTAGCCTGAAGCTTACTTTCTAGCCTCCTGTGTGATGCAACTGGTACGCACAACCCACCACACAAGGCATATATTTAAGAACTTGTATTAATGCTCTCATAACATAAAAATTTGTCATTTAATGTGTATAGCTGTCCAAGTCCATTTCTGTTGCTAAAATACTCTGCCAAAAGCAACTTAAGGTAGATAGGTTTGTCTTAGCTCACAATCCTAGATTCTAGTACACCTAGCTGGGAAGTCAAGGCGGAAACTCGAATCAGCTGATCACCACATATTCACAATCAAGAACAGAGAGGAATAAATTCATCTATGTCCAGTATTCTTAGACAGTCTAATGCTCTAAATTGAGGAATGACGCTGTCCACTTTTAGGCTCTGTCCTTCCATATCAATTAAGGCATTCAAGAAAATCGCCTTGTGATAAGCCTACAGGTTAAACTGATCTCTCACTGAGACTCGAATGACACGAGATTTTTGCAAGCTGACAAAATGAACGATTATAATCTGTGTTACCATTATCTAATTCTAGCATATTTCTAACACTACAAAGATACTCTGTACATCCAAATTCTTCTTCATCCCTTGTCAACCACAAGCCCACTTTCTCAATGAATTGTGAATCTATCAATACAAACAAATCATAAAGCAACGTTCTGGCTTCTTTCATGGCATACTTTCAAGGTTTACCCATTTACTCTGCTCCTTTCAATAGAAAGTAATATATAACATTTTATTTACTCACTTATCAAAAATTTGGTTCCTCTATTATTCCATCTACAATATTGAGCTACAGTAAACTTAAATTCTCAGAGGTCAAGCTCTCTTATAAGCTCATAAAGTTCCTTCTCTTGCTTTGCATCCTTAGCATTAAACAAGATGCCTACCTTACCATACTAAGGCATCAGGCTGTATTGATAACAAAATATTCATCTAATTACAACTTAGATTTACACAGTACCAAAGTACTAGGGAGATGATTCAATCAGTAAAGTATTTGCCTTGCAAGAATAAAGACCTGAGTTTGATCTATAAAAGCCACATTAGAAAAGCCTCATTCATCCCAGCTCTAGAAAATTGGAAACAAAAGAATGCCTACATCAGAACCAACCTTCACCTCTAATTCTCTCAAATGTGAAATGTCAAAATGCAATGCCAATATACTTGTAAATAACTGTTAACTGTGGTCCCTTTGATAGATAAAACTCATCTTTAGTCTCTCTTAAGAATAATAGTAAAAAAATTACCTCTTCTTTCTTCTTAGGATCTGACATAGGATTCCGGAAGAGAGGGGAGTCTCCAAAGGGTGAGTATGTTAGATTATTGAGGTGCTGCTGGAGAACAGCCTGCTGGGCAGCAGAAGCATTTGGATCTGTCAAAGCTATTCAAAAAAGAAAAGGATGGGGGTGGTGAGTTAAGTTCAAGGATCCAACACATTAGTATCAGAGAACTCTTTAAAGAAATGAAATCTTTAAATGTTCAGACCTACTCAATGGTATTGAGAGCAAACAAAAAGCATAAAACCATGAATTAAAATAAAAGTAAGCAAAGATAGGGAAAGCCATTTATTTTATAAGAAATATTACTTAAAAAATTCACTAACTAGTAATCAAATACATGTAAATTAAAATAGCCTATAAAGACTGCTTTGTACTTATCTGCCAACAGCACACATTACAAAACAGTTATAGTTTTGATCTCTAGAACAAAAGGCAGTTTTATGGCACATCCTTATAAAGTACAGCATTCTAGAGGCTAGGACACAAGAATCAGGAGTTCAAGTCTAGTCTAGACGACAAAGTTCTAGGCTGGCCAGCTAAGTTAATTTTCTCTCAAAGCTTAAGAATGAATATTTCCTACCAGGCAGTGGTGGAACATGCCTTTGATTTCAGCACTGGGGAGGCAAAGGGGAGCAGATTTCTGTGGGTTCAAGACCAGCCTGGCCTACAGAGTTACTTCTAGAACAGCCAAGGCGAGACAGAGAAACCCTGTTTCAAAAAACCACAACAAAAAAAGAATAAAAAACCAAAATAGAACATTTCCCATCAGCCACAGAAAATTCAGAGAACAAAAGCAACAATAAAGATTATATTCATAATGTACAAAAATGCTGTGTATAAAAGAATAGTAAAACAGTGTAGTAAACTTCTAATGATAAAGAATCTGATTTTCAAGAGAATCATTCCAAACATACTTGTCAAAGATTAAATCACCAAACATCTAAGCGAAAATAACTTTTCCTCTTACAAAGATTTAGAAATAGGCAAAAGCCAAAACATAGAATATCAACTTCTCCTAACAAAACTTTACACTCTCATAATGGGGAAAATGAATGCAGCAGCAATACCAGAATGGAGAGTTAAGAGTTAAAAAAAAAAAATCATACCACAGTAGATCCACCTTAGTCAAACAAATTGTTAAAACTGGATGAATCCAGCCAGGCTTGATGCTCAAACCTGTAAACCTATCTATCAGGTGGAAGGCTTAAGGCATTGCTATGAGTTTGAGGCCCCTTGGGATACAGAGAAAGAGACCCTGTCTGAAATACACATAAAGCTACACAATGTGTAAAAAAAAAAAAGTAATTAAAACATTGTTGCTGTTAAAGGAATAGTACAATATGCTCAAGAATTTGAGACCCAGAGGAGATAATAGTAAAAGACCAATCAGTAAACCATCTGAATTCAGAAAAGTCACTAAAACAATTTAAAACTACAGACAAAAGTCAGCCATGATGACATATGACTGTAATTCCTGCTACTTGGAAGGCTAAAGAAAATGGAGGGGTGAGTTCAAGCAGGCGATTGTGGTGCATGCCTTTAATCCTTGCACTCGGGAGGCAGAGGCAGGAGGATCTCTGAACTTGGTCTACAAGCTACAGAGAAGCCCTGTCTGCAAAAACCAAAAAAAGAAAAGAATAAAAAAAGGACAAGAAAAAAAAAGATCCTGTCACAAATGATAATTTAAAAAAGACTACATATAAGCAAAAAATATATACAAATTACTTGTGTAACACGGCATTACCAATAAACAAAACAGTACTATTGTGTGAAGTTAGGCAAGGAGACTAAGTTTCAGAAACAACAACCCCTTTGGTCCTGGGGATTGAAGACAAGATCTCACAAATGCTAGGCAAACACTACCAGGGTGCTATCCTTACCCAAAAAATTCATCATTGTTACTTGACAATCGCGTATCCCTGAAAAAAAAATCTGATCTCTTAAAAACTGAGTCAGTCACATTAAGTGAACCAGCTCATGAGAATAAAAAAACAAGGGGCTGGAGAGATAGAGCAGCAGTTAAGAGAACTGGCATTTTTTTTCCCAGAGAACCCGGGTTCAATTTCCAGCACCCACACAGTGATTCAGAACCATTACCATATATAACTATGATAGGGCATCTTTTATTGCCTTTTTATTGGCACTATGGGCAGGAGGTATTCAGAAATGCATGCAAGCAAAACACCTATATGCGTAATTGCTTAAAAACATCAACAAACCCAAGCATATTTAGGAAAATTTGTTTTACATTTTAAATATGAAAACTTCTCTGTATCAACTCCCCCACCCCCCAAAAAAGATATAGGGTCTGGAGAGAAGATTTGGCAGTTAAGAGCAGATATTGGACTTCCAGAGAACCAGAGTTCAGTTCCTAGCACCCATATTAGTCAGTACACAAACACCTGTAACTTCCATTCCAGCAGATATGCCTCTTCTGGCCTACTTGAGCATCCATACACACTTAGCATACACTGACACTAGCAGACAGACAGACAGACACACAAAAATAAAACGTCTTAAAATAAAAGGTGTGTGGGGGGGTTATGGCTCACTTGCTACTCTTACAGAGGACCTGAGCTCAGTTCCCAGCATCCACTTGGTGACTTAAAACCATCTATAATATAAGTACAGTTCCAAGGAAACCAACACCCTCTTCTAGACTCTACAGGCAGCAGTTTCACATATGGTACACATGCATCCATGCAGCAAAACACTCATACACATAAAATAATCTAAACATTCTTTTTGAAGATACAGATAAGAAAGCTGTCATGTGAGCAAAATTTAGTGAAACTGTTATTATATTTTGGTCAAAAGAATTTGAAAACATATCAAAGAGTTAAATTATGACCAAATCATTAAAGGGGTTGAGAAAACAAAATCAAGTCTTTCTAATGACAGAGAAGAGACTAATTCTTTCTTTTTCTTTTTCTGTTTTGGTTTTTTTGTTGTTGTTGTGACAGGATTTCTCTGTAGCTCTGGCTGACTTGGAACTTGTTCTTAGACCAGACTAGCCTCTGCCTTCTGAGTACTAGGAAAAATAGTTCTAGCACATCAATTCTGCTTGGAGTTAGGAAATAAAATGCAATTTTGGGTAAAAATTTCTAAAGAGACAAGTTTAGGTTAAAATGAACCAAATGGACACTGCACTAGAACCTAGAGGGATACCAGCACGACAAAACTGAGGATGAGACCGCTCCAAATAATGACTGAGTATAACAAGTCTAGGACCTTTTAATTAAGATTTTATTTTGATATGAAGGTAGATATTCTAAAAGTTAATAGAATAATTTTTAAATGGCCAATAACGTACAACTGCATGTCTAACATTCCCAGCACTTAGCAGGTAGAGGTAAAGAAGATCAGGAGTTCAAGGCCAGTCTTTGTTACACAATATGAGTTACATATGATCATCTCAAAAATAAGGGGATTGGGGAAACAAAACACTAGATTTGTTCAAGTAGGACTAAAACACAACAGAAGAATAAATGTATAGTCCACAGCAGAGTCCATAGATGAATATAACTCAGCTGGGCAGTTTGTCTACTTTGTATAAAGTTCTTGGTCTGATTGATCCCTACACAACAGCATCAAAAGGGTAGAGTGGCATACTCCTGTAATTCAAGTACTGGAGATTGGAGGCTGGAGGACTACCTATTAAACTAGTCACAGTCATTCTCCTAACTTCCCTGATACTCAACAGATAGACTATACAGTCACAGAGCATGAAATAAGCTCATGGAAAGAACAGAGAAATGGTATTATCCATCAACTGAGAATTAACATTCTATCGTTTAGGGAACTTATGAGTATCTGTTTTAAGACTACAAATTGAATAATGAAAGACGCTGGCAAATACAAGCACAAAGTTGCCAGTGAAGTTTTAAGTATTTTATTTTTAAATGTGAAATGGAAAAGATCACAAAGCAGGATCAAAATTTAAGTAATCCTAATAAATTAAGGAACAAAAGATACCTGAAAATTTTAGTATCAACTAGCAAATCCAGAGTTTCAAGAAAAATTAAAGTCTTAAATTAGATGCCTGAAAAGAGAAGCATTCAAGAAATCCTTGTGGTTCCTTTGATATAGGGACCTATGTAACTGAGGTTGGCTCTCAACTTGCTAGGCAGCTAGAAATACCTTAAATTCTTGATCCTTGCGTCTCCTCAAGTAGGTGCCTTATAAGTGGGTGCCACACTGCCTGGCTTTCAAGTTATTTTTAACACAAGAACAGAAGACAGTACTAAGTGACACGTCATGTCAACTATCAATATGAAGACAGGGGGCCGGAGAGTTGGCTCAGCAGTTAAGAACACTTGTTGCTCTTACAGAGGACCCAGACTCAATTCCCTGCACCTACATGATAACTCAAAACTGTTAACTCCAGTGCCAGGGGATCCAATGCCCTTTTCTGATCTCCTTGTGAACCCAGCACATACTTGGTATACTTACATACATGCAGCAAGCAAAATATTAAACATATAAAGTAGTGTCTAAAAATTTCAAATATATTTCCATACATGAAAAGAAGAAAGGGGGAAAGAGAAGACTAGGGAAGGGTACTGATAACTCACTTGATAAAGGGAATTAAGGAAACTATCACTTAGTGGACAGAATCAGTACACACAGCTTAAATGTATAATGATCTCAAAATGTAGTACAAGTGTTGGGAGAAAACAGCTCATTAATTTAGTCATATAAACTCATTCCTGGCTGAGCAGGATGGCACGTGCCTATATTTGGGAGGCGAAAGAAGGCTTTTCTATAGAGTGAGTAGTAGGACAGCCAGAGCTACACAAAGAAACACTGCTAAAACAAAACCGACGAATAAAAACAAAATCAAACCTCCTTTTGGGGGCCAGTTCAGCATTTAAGAGCACTGGTTCTTCCTACAGAGGACTTAAGTTTGGTTCTCAGCACCTACAGGGTAGCTCACAACTATCTTCAAGGGAATCTGATGATCTTTTCTGGCCTCCACAAGCCCCATGCACATACAAGGTGCACAGGTATATGCAAGTCAAACATTCATGCACATAAAATAAAATTATAAAGTCTTTAAAAAAAATCCAACTCATTTCTTTCTAACTCACACTATTACTGCCAGGTGATACTAGGTTTTCTAGTGACACACAGTTTATATAGATATTTTAACACTAAGATAACTTTTTGTTAGAAATAAGGTGGAAGATACTGTAAAAACTAAGGAAGTATATTCACATGAATGAAGTACATAAAATATCTCAACTGATCAAAGTAAAACTTAGGAAAATTAGTGATTGTAGAACATTAACAGTAAGGGAATAAACAAAACAACAGAGATAGGTAAGTGAGCAAAAACCTCTATTTTTAACAAGTTATATTTACGTATATTAAAATAAAACACAGCATACAAACACATTACATAGTGAAATAAATTTCATCATATGCTAAATAAATTTAAAATAATAACAAAATGATTTCTAGGAAGACCAAGCCTAAGGAATGAGGCGATAAGGACGGCCAGAGTCTAAACCCTTCTATATTACATGGGAGTTTAATGATGTGCATATGCACACTGCTTTAGTAGAGACGGGACAGTAAAAAAAAAAGAATCAATTCAGCAAGCTAAGTATTAGCAAGAAATAAACTGTAAAGCCTTCTAAAGTGAC
Source organism: Bramus lutescens (assembly GCA_001685075.1). Lineage (NCBI taxonomy): Eukaryota > Metazoa > Chordata > Mammalia > Rodentia > Cricetidae > Bramus > Bramus lutescens. The sequence continues at coordinate 95,531 of LOEQ01000308.1, read as the reverse complement.
TGGCACTTACCTACTGGGGCCTGGGGGGCGCCAAAGCCCAAAATGGCTGTCGTAGTATTAAATCCAGGGGCCCCAAAGGCTCCTGTACCAAGAGGCCCTCCAATCTTAGGTTGGCTGTTTCCAAACAAAGATGCCTGTCCAGCACCAAGAGCTATGGAGACAAGAGGAAAGAACAAGTGCCATAGAAGATCCTTTGACTATTGTGCCAGCAGTCAGTTACTTAAAGATATAATACATTTGGAAGCTTCATCACGAGCAGTCATTTCGAGGACAGAACTACTGTGGTAGATAGACACTGACTCACAGCAGGCACTGGACTGGGTACAGCAGAGGCAAAACCATCATTCATTGTGTTAGTAACCTCAACTACAACATGTGACAGATAACTTATTCTTCTAATAGTTAAAATGAATAAATTTCTCATTACATTTCCAAGAAACATGGTACCTATCAAACACACAGACTATTAAAGCAGGAGCACTTGTTCCATTTGAGATCAAAGTTACAAAAGTTGTGATAAAAAAAGGGTCAGAGTTAGCAGTGTCTGACAATGACCAAGACATCAACATTAACTACAACTCTACTAAAACAGATTTTCAACCAGTTAAAAAAAAAAAAAACAGTTCCATGTGTATTTTACCATTTACAAATCAAAATACTTAGTTGACCCAATCACAATGCCAGTTCACAAAAATTATTTTTATGTGTATGTGTGTTTTGCCCTACCATGTATATCTATGCAAGTCTGGTGCTCATGGAAGTCAGAAGAGGTCATCAAAAATCCTGCAACTAGAGTTGCAGACAGTGGAGAGCTGCCAGGTGGGGTACTTGAGAATCAAACCCAGGACCTCTGGAAAAGCAGCGATGCTCTTAACCACTGAGCCATCTCTCCAGCCTCAATGTAAATATTTTAAACTGGCATAGAAACTAAACTTATAGGAAATCAAATTATCTCCTTTGAATGGTTAAGAAAGAGTAACATTTTATATTATAAATCTGAAAACAGCTTTATCTAAACAAACTTTTTTCTTCAAAATGCCCAATGTAAGAATTAAAACATATTCAAGTTTTAACAGGAACTAGACTAGTTGGAATAAAAGCTCATTCCTCTACCTAAATCCTGGAATTATAGATATGCACCAGCATTATCTTAGTGGTTATGAGCACTTGTTGCTCTTATAGAGGAGCTAGACTTGATTACAATACGCACATGGTGACTTCAACAGTCTGTAACTCCACTCAGGCCCTCTTCTTGACTTTCACTGGCACTAGTCATGCATATACATACATGCAGGCAAAACTCATACACGTAAAGTTATAAATAGATCTTGAAATTTTTTAATGTAGAAGAGAAATTATTTTCTATTTGTAATTATTTACTGTCTCTGTGTCTGAGGAATCAAATTCTACTTAGAGAAAGACTGGTCAATTTAACTTAAATATACAAAAAAAAGACAAAGCCCAAAGACCCATGTACTAGAAAAATATACTTCTACTGAGGAATGAGTTTGAATCTCCATCACTCAAAACAAAACTGCAAATGACACCCATTTAGCTCATGTTCTCCCCACAAACAGTACTGAGCTCTACAGTGTTAGTTTACATATAATACCGTGAAATGCAGAATTCAAATTTAAGAACATGTTCTTAAAACTCAAAGTCTGTTTTAGTAAATATAATAGTCATAGAATCTATATTTGTTTGACATCTCGTACCACCCAAATTTCCATATATAATTTATTCCTACTAAAATTAAAAGTGTAAAATTCTTTACTGATTTTGTCTTTTAGTTTATTTATATGGAAAAGGCATGAATAAGGAATATATAGCAAAAAATGTGATCTGTAAACTATGAAGAATAAGGAAAAATATTGAAAGTTAAACTATTAAATTGTGGAATTAAAAGATATTAGAAAAAAGGCACAGAATATTTTATTAATATTTTTTGAATGCAGGGATTCTATTTTTCTGTTTGATATCCAGTGGTAGTTTTGCCATGGGTGAAACGTCCCCTGGAACTGGAATTACAGGCAGTTTTGAGCTGCCATGTGAGTATTGGGAAGTGCTCTTAACCACTGAACCATCTCTCCAGTCCCACTACAGAACATTTTAAAAGCCTCAACTAAAGGCAAAGGACATTGGTAATCATAATCCTCAAGATCCGGATTACATTTCAAACAGAAATGTAATCATACAAGAATCAAACTCAAACATGAGAAAAACTTGGATATAAATAAAATTAAAATGACAAAAGAATTTGAATGGAAATACAGATAATTTTGTGACTTTATAATGGTCATTTGACAGAAACAATGCTTTGATTTTTGAGTTTGAAGGCTTTCTCAGTTAATCATATCGAACTCACCTAGAGGCAAAGCTGTATGCTCTGAACATGCTTAATGTAATCGAGGAAAAGTTATGACGTTTGGCAGGTTAACTGTATTAAACACATATTTTCAATTGATGATATGATTATCAAGATGTGACCAAATTATAAGTCACTGGGAAACTGCATGGCTAAACTAAATTCTCACCCAAGTCTTATGTTTATTCTCATAGACCCTTTGCAGATAAAAGCCCCTTTGGTAGTAGCAGTCATCTGTAATCTAGTACCCAAAGGCAGAAGCAGGACAGCAATTGAAGCACAGGTGTGCTATAAGAGATATTGTTTAAAAATAATAATAAAGAGTGGTGGGAATGTAGCTCAGTTGGTTGACCTCTTCTCTAACGTGCATTAAACCTTGGGTTGAATCCCACAGCAACACATAAACAGTGTGTGGCAGCACAGGCTGGCCATTCTAACATTTGGAGGAGAGAAGTCAGAGGATCAGACTACTCCTTTGAGGGGCTCGGGCCATGGTGATGCACACCTTTAATCCCAGTATTCCAGAGAAAGAAAAAGACAGATCTCTGAGTTCAAGGCCACCCTGTCTTTCTAGGACAGCCAGAGTTACACAGAGATGTTGTCTCAAAACAAACAAAAAGAAGCCAGGCAGTGGTGGTGGTACAGTGCTTTAATCATAGCACTTGGGAGGAGAGGCAGGAGGATCTGTATGAGTTTGAGGCCAGCCTGGTCTACAGAGCAAATTCCAAAACAGCCAGCCAGGGCTACACAGAGAAACCCTGTCTCAAAAAAAA
>LOEQ01000308.1:56197-71324 GCA_001685075.1 Bramus lutescens | reverse complement strand
GACCTCTGGAAGAGCAGTCAGTGCTCTTAACCTCTGTGCCATCTCTCCAGCCCAAATCTTGTTTTTTAAAAAAGCCTAACTATGCTATATATTACTGGAGATAGGAGCAATCTGACAATACATTTTACAAAGAAATACACAAAGAGGAAAAAAAAACATTCTGGAAGAAAATACGTACATTAAATTTAATGGTAGTTCCTGTAGGTGCTGCTGTAAAACTACTTGGCCCAAAGAGGGAGCCAGATGTGCTACCAAAAGGGTTAGAGGTGGTGTTTGTAGTTCCAAAGAGTCCTCCACTGCTAGTACTTGCTCCAAAATCTATAAATTAGAAAGAAAAAATAATAATTAAATAGCAAACAATCTTTAACACACCTTGGAAGTAGACAGAGTAATGGCAACAGCACTTTCATAGTGTCAAATATTCTTTATTTCTCCTGAACAAATTCATTTAAGCAATGTCTCATACCAACACTTGCTTCCAGGCTACAACTTTTCAAGATAAACTAATCCAAACCCAGGATTTAGCTACATACGCAGGAAGTTCGTATAAAGACAAGACAAAAAAGAAATTATTTTATCTCGTTTCTCCTTTTCTTACTAAGAATGAATGCTGAATAAAACTGTATTTCTAAAAACATCTCATAACAGACATTACAATAGCACAGTATGTTTATTTAGCTATAATTCATACACCCATATATTATGAGAATATTTTGAACATGTCCTATATAAGAAATCATAGACAGGTTAACATAAAATATGACTCCCCTAAAGAAATGTTAAATCAGAGGGCATTATTGGTCCTTTTACAGAAACTAATTCAGAAGCAGAAGAACTTGGGAAGCTACGTCAGGAATGCTTCTAGTTCAACAACAGCTTGGGCTAGTTTCACACACTGAGTTCCAGACTAGCCCAGGCTACAGAGTGAGAAGTCACTTGTTTCAAAATGCAAAAAGAAACTAAACAGAAATAGCAGACTCTACATAGCAGGGCATACTGGCCCATGCTTTTAATCTCAGAAGGGAGACAGAGGCACGTGGATCTCTGTTTGAGGCCAGCCTGGTCTACATAGTGAGTTTCAGGTCAGCTAGAGCTACAATGTGAGAACCTGTCTCAAAGAAATTAAAATAAAAGAAATTAAAGTACCTTTCTTTTTTTTCTAATGATTTCTTTCTCTATTTTATGTCCATTGGGGTTTTGCCTGCATGTATGTCTGGGTAAAACTGTTGGCTCCACTGAAACTGGAGTTACACAGTTGTGAGCTGCCATATTGATGTTGGCAACTGAACCTGGGTTCTCTGTAAGAGTAGTCAATGCTTTTTCTCCAGCCCCAAGACTATGTTTCTTAAAATATGAGAAGTCATACAGTGCCAGAAATGTCAGTAAACAAGAAAAATTTATCTGCCAGTATTTAACATTAAGTGATATACTAATAACCATTATGATCAATTTGACTTCTCATTGGCAAACTATCATTTCTAACTAACTCCAACTCTAAATATACAGTTTAAAGTTAGTTGGTTAGTTAGCCACTCAGGCTCTTGTACCATAAACAGCATCATCTCATAGGGTATATTAGTGGTTGCCTTAAAGTACTCTATAAAAACGTAGTTCCTGGCCACATGGATTTGAAGAGTTAAAAAACATCTGCCATGAGCAAGGAATGGAGAGGTAATCAAAGCATATACAGTATTTCTCATTCCTGGTGCTCCAGTCTCTGTTATAAATTTGAGGCACAGGTGAGGAAGGACAGAGTTGTCTTCATAGTACAACACTACTGACCATAATACATTCTTGACATCCTGTCATTGTAACTTCAATGATACTACCCAGACCTGGTTTTTCATCCTATGTCTGGGTGTTCAATATCAGACCCCCCCACACACACACACACCCTCTGTGGTTTTTTGAGACACAGTTTCTCTATGTATACCTGGCTCTCTTGGAACTCACTTTGTAGACCAGGCTGGCCTTGAACTCTTGATATTCTATGTCAGGCATCTCTTTCTCTCTGCATCCATTATAAATACTATTTAAGTTCCCTGTCCTTTAAGAGATATATTTACACTGGGCAGTGGTGGCGCATGCCTTTAATCCCAGCCAGCACTTGGGAAGCAGAGGCAGGCAGATCTCAGTGAATTCAAGGCCAGCCTGGTCTACAAATCAAGTTCCATAAAACTCAGGACTGTTATACAGATAAACCCTGCCTCAAAAAACCAAAAAAAGGAGTGAGATATTTACTGCCATCTAAATACATTTTCAGGTTCTCCTATTTTCTGGTTTTGACCACTTGGTGGGACAGGACATAAGTGAACATAGAGCAAAGAAGAGAGAACACATTCAATAAACTAATCAAATATTAAACTATCAGAAGTACAAAGAATGGTGTCCTACTTACTCCCAAAGCCAGTTGGTTTATTTTGTGCAAATGCATTGTTCTGGGATGAGAAAAGACTGGTCCCTGTACTTGCAGTTCCAAACAAACTATTTGATGTTCCTGCTGATGTACCAAACCCAAAGCCAGTGCTTGTGGAAGTTGCTGGCTGGCTGAATGAATTGGTACCAAATAAACCTCCTGAAGAGATGGAAGTGGGAGAAAACAAGTTTATGTAGTCACTAAGTGAAGTTTTATACCAGCTACATATAAACCAAATGTATTCCAAACACAATTCCTTACCTGGTTTGGTCTGTGAATTTCCGAATAAGCCTCCAGTAGTGTTGCTAGAACCAAATGCGGATGTTCCAAATGCTCCTCCACTAGTAGTACCAAAGCCAGTATCTGAAACAGCAAAATCCAGGGTCTATGAGTAAAATAGTTTTATTATTTCTTTATATTTTATTATCATTATTTACTTATTTTTATTTATTTGCTTATCTATTTATTTACTTATGTTTTTGGGGGACAGGGTTTCTCTGCGTAGTCTTGGCTGTCCTGGAACTCACTCTGTAGACCAGGCTGGCCTCGACCTCAGAGATTCTCTTCCTCTGATTCCCAAGTGCTGGGATTAAAGGCGTGCGCCACCACTGCCCAGCTACATTTCAGAACAATGCATTAAGTAGAAACACTAATACAGTTTGAAGTCTTTCTCAAATTTTCATAAAATTACAGGATAGAAATTAAGCCAAGATATTTTGCTTATGATTTCCATAAGAATATGAATTTTAAGTCAAAAGGTGTGGCTTTCCACCATCACAAGGTGCATGTAGTCCAGTGGCAGAGTATCTGCTAAGCACAAGCGGTGGAGGGGAGCGACCTCAAGCACAGGAACAGTGCTCTCTACAGTGCACTCCCCATCAATTAATCCTTCACAAATATTCTCAGATCCACTTCTAAATTATGTCAAGTTGACACAAAACTACCATAGTGGCTCATACTTGTAATCCCAGCACCTGAGAAACAGAAACAGGAAGAATGAGAGCTGGAAGACTGAGCTACATAAAGAGTCGTGAGTCAGCTCAGGCTACAGTGATACCAGTCTCAAAACAAAGCAACTGAACCAGCAAAAGTCAAATTAAGACATTTTCTCCTCTTTCATTATTTTTCAAAACTTACTTTGTCCAAATGTTGAAGTTGTGCCAAAGCCCCCTGTCCCACCCCCAAAGGGGGTTCCAAATGATTTGTTAAACATCTTCAAAACAAGTGTTTGCTTCAGAAAGCTGTAAAAGCTTTAAAAGAAAAGTTATTCTTTTGAGAAACCACAGAAAGTAATTTGTTTCAAGAAACCATTTTACAATTAGGCCCATAAAAATGACTGCATACTGCTCTTATTCAATATTCTAAAACCTTGAATGAATCAATTAATTAAATCAAAATATTATTTAAATTAAATATAATACGTTATAACCTATGAAAGGCTCATTAATCTACACACTTCCTAAAATAAACTAGTACTATAATGTGAGATTGAATTTCTGATCCTACCAGTGACCATCCCCTTAAAATGTGTTTCAAGTATGTGTGTTGAATTGCTGGGCAATTTAAGTTTTCTTACTTTTAGTGCATGTATTCCTGCAAATGCCACAGCACATGGCATGAATGGAAGCAAAAGGATGGGACAGAAATAGGGTCTGGAAGTTGAACTCAATTCAGCAGGCTTGGCAGAAAGCTGAGATCTCACTGGTGCAGTTTTTTTTTTTTTCAATTTTTACTTAACTTACATTTTAATATCATAATACAGATCAATATAGACAGTACACATGAAGCTGCAGGTTTGGTCCCCAGCACTGGATGTGGTGGCACACACCCATAATCTTAGGACTCTGGAGGTGGGAGGTTAAGGGGATCAGAAATTCAAGGTAATCTTTAGCTATCAAAATCAGTCTAGGTTACATGAGACCCTGTCTCAAAACAACAAAAACAAGACCTCAAATCTATGAGGATAGGTTTTGATAATAATCCACTTAGGAGATTTACAGTATGTGCATAAAAATTACAACCACATTCTGTTATCCCAACTATCTGAAATGTTTCCCTGGCCAGGGCTGGAGAGAAAGCTCAGCAGTAGAAAAACAAACAAAAAGCTGGGCAGTGGTGACACAAGTCTTGGGAGCTAGAGGCAGGTGGATCTCTGTGAGTTCAAGGCCTGTCTGGTCTACATAGAGAGTCCAAGACAGGCTCCAAAGGTACAGTGAAACCACTTCTTGAAAATCCAAAAAGTGTACCTACTTACTAGTCTTAAAGTTAGAGATTCACACAGGCAGCACTAGTGCACACCTTTAATTCAGCACTCAAAGGCAAAAGAAGGTTGGTATCTGAGTGTTTGAGGACAGCCTGGTCTATAGGGCAAGTTCCAAAGCTACAGAGAAACCCTATCTATAAAAACAAAAACATTTACCTTTAAGTTCCCTACCTTTAGCCAGATCTGGTGGCAAAATGTTTGTAACAGTATAACAGGCAGGATTGTTGGGGCTATACAGAAAGCTCTAGCTACACCCCCCCAAAAGCCAAAAGACTTGAATAGCTACATTAATAAAAAAAAAAAATGTGAACAGGTTTGTTAGCAAAAAGTAGATGAATGGTAAATTTTATTTATATATGTTCTACCACATTTTTTCAAAATTCTGTTTTATAACACAAACAGTTCAAGGACAGCCTGGACACATGAACCATGCATGTGTCACCCAAAACAAGTGCTATCCAGTTATCATGTTGATTTTGCCAGGCACCTCCATTTTTTTTTTTTTTTGATTCTGGATACAGGATTAGTCACAATGCTTGAGGTTATATATAGGAAGTTTAGATTTATAAAACAAGTGTTGAGAGATGCTTGGTAGTTGTCATTTTATTATTATGTGCTAACATACTTTGACATATTTATCCCTCCCATATCCCTCTTACTGTGAGCTGTATGGCCTAGTTTTGAATCAGCATATGACTACTCATCCAAAGTCCTCTGAGACCATTTCTCACTTGACAAAGACCAGTGAACCTCAGGACAGCACAGAATACTCCTAGGACCAAGCAAGCTACACAATCTCCTTTCTCATAAATATTGATGATCCTCTTGGCAGTTTTTGGTTTTACTTTGTCACATTTACTCTGACACATGGGACAGATATGATCATTCCTAGAAACGTCATTTTTTTCTCAAATATTTCCCCCCTAAAATTCTTTGGGAACTTAGGTTTCTTATCTGGAAATATCAGCTCTCACCCCAGACCCTGGGAACTTTTCTGTTTCAGTGCGGACAGGATCAGAGGCAATAAGTTAATGGGCACATATAAGCAACACAGGGGACATTAACTATGTCTCCTAATTCTGGGGAAAATTAAGATGGAAAAGAGTGTCTTATTAAAGTTCACTCTTTATGGAGGCTTCAGTGACAAGGGGACAGTTGAAGAAATACAAGCTAACTGTATGAAAGTAGCTTATGACAAATCACCTCTATTTCCATAAAACAGGCTTTAAGGTTTTAACGATATTGTTTTTGAGAACATGTGCCTATATTTATCACATTTTAGCTATAAGAACAGGATGTGTCTGGCTTCATATTTAGCCAAGTTAACAAAATGCTGAGCATTGTCATTTTTGGTTTAGAAGTTGTTTTAATGCAAAAGTTGGGCAAAATACTATTTGTTTCTGCTTAGGTTAATGCTGGAGGATGGGAAAAACAGACTTGTTTTTGAAGTATAGAGAGCTTGAGCTATTCAGGAGCTTGTATGAAACTCATCTGGTGATCAGACACTTATTTGCTCCCCCTTCCCCAACTCAGGACCTGAAACTGGCTGCAGTGGGACCACCACACTGTCTATCTTTTTGTTTTGAGAAAAGTTTTTCTTTGTAGCCCTGGCTGTCCTGGAACTCACTTTGTAGAACAGGCTATCTTCAAACTCAGAGATCCACCTGCCTCTAACTCTTGAGTGTCAGGATTAAGAGGGTACACAACCTCATCCAGCATCCAGGTACTTTTTTTTCTTATTCATTTCCACACACAGCGAACCTGTTCATGTAAATCTGACATCTATTCAAGGGACATGTCACTCTAATTTAAACCTAACAAATTTTCCTGTGAAATGTACCCTTGCAGATCATTTTAATTATAATGTGTGCATTTTAGTTGTAATTTGACTCTATACACCTTAAGTTCTACAGCTCCCAATTATCACCATTTTACTATTAATAATCTTACCCTAATACATCATATACACTCATTTCACAAAGGGATTTTAAGTAATAATACCCTGGAAAATACCTCAACATCTACAAATTCACTTACATTTTTTATCTCAACAACAATGAAAGAATGTTGGTATTAGCTATCACTGCTTTTATCACCTCTATTTTGCAGATTAGAAAAAAAATCAGGTTTTACTAAATTTTACAAGGTCAAAGAAGTAGAGCTCAAGTTTAACCTATCTAACTTTCCAAAGACACTTTCAATCACAGGAAAGTAACAGACAATAAGCAAAACCGTATTATAGCATATTAAAGAAATTCAACTGCTTCAGATCTAAGAACAAGAAGAATGAAGGCAACAAATACTTTTAACCCATGAAGAAAGCATCTCATTCAAATGCAACCTATCTTTTCATTTTGGAGATTTGGAGATAGGGTCTCACTCTGTATCCCTGACCAAGAGATTCGCCTACATCTACCTCCTAAATGCTGGAATTAAAGGTGTAAATCAGAATACCCACTCAACTTCTTCAGTTCTGACAAGACTGAACTTGGTTTATTCTCATTTACTGCGCTGAATAAAATCTTTTCTCTAAAATTATCACAACAGAGGCTAGGAATTTAGCTCAGTTGGCAAGAGTACTTGCCTAACAAGCACAAAACCCTGGGTTTGATCCCCAGCATAAATGAAGAACAGTAGCACATGTCTGTAATCCCAGCATGCAGATTTAGAAAAATCAAAAACTCAAGGCATCCTCGGTAACACATATCTATGTCAAAATGAGCCACAATAGAAACAAAATTACACTGAAGCAAATTAAGATCAGAGAAAACCTCACAATCTGTCATAATCACAGAAACTGAAGAACGGCAAATTGGGTAAACTGGTGCTCACCTATAATCCCAGCACTAGAGAGGTGGAGGAAATAGAATCAGTTCAGGTTCAACCTCAGCTACTCAAGTGAGCTTGCGGCCAGCCTAGGCTGAGGCCCAATCACAAAACAAAAACTAGTGAATATAGACAACTCTGCTCTTCATCCGTTTTCCTAACTCTGCCGTGTAATACCAGACTCAGTGAAAACTTTATTATTGCTGCTACCAAACAACTCAATTCACTCTATAAACTTCAGTCTGCTACCTTTTATAAGCCTATGTTAACTCCATCTAGCAATGGCATTCTTCTAGACATCCATAGCACAATATAAACTCTCGGCACATATCTATCTTGACCCTTACTTCCCAGCCTGGACACTGTGAAAGACCAAATAATGCAGACTTTTGTTTAGGACTATAGAAGATTTGCTGTACCAGCTGCTTGCTATACTATAAGATAGCCTTCAGCTGTCAAGTCTTTTTCAAAACTGCCTCCACTGAAGACTTACCTCATCTGTGGTCATACTCTCTTCCTGTGACAGCCTAAAATCCAAGGCCAATGGTAAGATTCTTGGCCCCAGCTAAATACAGGGCAGATAATTTTAGCTTTTTAATTTTCACAGGATTGGTTGACACCTTCACCAGGATACAATATTTAAAAATATAGCTTAGGGCAGAGTGCTTGCCTAGTCAGAAAGGGTCCTAAGTTCAATTCTCTTTTACTAGTAAAAAGAAAAATAATCAATATATAAAAAAGAAAAATAATACATAAAAATAAAGATAAAGCTGGGAGGTAGTGGCACATGCCTTTAATCCAAGCACTTGCAGAGACAGACAGATCTCTGTGAGTTCAACACAACTCCCATTGCTATGGAGGGAGTTCGAGGACAGGCTCCAAAGCTACAGAGAAACCCTGTCTAGGAAATAGATAATGTATGAATGAATGAATAAATAAATAGAATGAAGACAGTAACACACAGGTGAGAATCAATGTTAATGTTTGCCTATTACTTGTAAGGCCCTACATTCTATCCCTATCATCATGTATGTTCAATCATCATCACCATACAGTATATCTCCCATTTCTTTCATTTCTCTTACAGGTGATGATACTAAGAAAATTTCCTAAGCCAACTTCTAAGGACTATGCTAAGTTCAGGGACTGCTACAAAAGGAATCCAACTATATCCCATTTACAATGAACCTGCCAAAAGAGAGACAATATCTTTTGTTGTTTGAGACAGGGAACAGATAGTGAAAGCTGCCCTCAAACTTTCTATGTAGCTTCAGACTGACTGAACCTCTTCCTGCCTCTACCTCCCAAGTGCTAGGATTCCAGGTGTTTGACAGTAGAACATGTCATTTTGGTTTTGTTTTGTGTTTTGAGATAGGATTACATAAAGCCCAGGCTGACCTTAAACTCACTATGTAGCTAACAATGATCTTGAATTCCTGATCTTTCTTCCTCTATCACCCAAGGTTTACACAGGTCTATGCTACCACATCAAATCACTGGAAACACTGGTTGAAGTGGGCACATAGGTAGGATATGATGAAAAAGCAGAAGCAGAAAATGTACTCTAAAATGAAAAAAAAAGAACAATTTATAAGATATTTCCATGGTCTAGATAAAATTTTCTACAAAATTTCATTCTTTTCTCCCCCCACCTCCTGAGACAGTGTTTCTCTGTAGCTTTGGAGCTTGTCCTGGAACTTGGAACTCATTGGTAGACCAGGCTGCCCTCAAACTTTACCTGTCTCTGCCTCCCGAGTTCTGGGATTAAACACATGCATCACCAACGCCCAGGTCATTTTTGTCTTTATGAATTGATTTACTAACACTCCTTTTGTATAAAGACATTTAAAAATGATCTTTAATTTCTGCATTAACTTGCTTTTGCCCTTTGTGCTCCAATAATCTTCTAACTTTTAGTTATACTAATACCAAGAGAGAGAAGATGATACACATCGATAATCCAAACACTAGCCAGAAATACATTCCCCACTGTCTCAACTGACCTTTGAAGGGATGTCTTACTATACCATATATCTAAGTTTTGTAAGCTAAGTGAACTCTGGGTATAAGAAAATTAGCTTTCAACCTCAAAAGTAGGAGACATGTGACACAACGTTAAACAGGAAAACCAAAACCAAAAAACCCAGTCTTCCAGCCTGCTGCTTTCTAATTCTAGAAGGTTATACAAATACTAAGTAATTCTTCCTTTTTACTTCATTGAATTCCTTTGTATCAAAGTCAGCAAAGTGTAAGAACAGTAAATTCTTGTTTATTTCCACTTAACAAAGCACTTTAAGTCTCTTATTTAATCCCCTGATAGTAGCAGAAAAGTGAAGAATCACTATCCACAGTTAAACTGAATAAAATGAGTATGTTTCTGTTTGTTTGAAACAATGTCACAGTAAGATCTCTGTCACTCTGTAACCCAGGCTGGCCTGGGACTCATAGCAATCTTCCTAAGTGCTGGGATTACATACCTGGAAACACTATCTACTTTTTGTCTTGGATGAGACAAGAGACAGGAAAAAGGAGGCTAGGTATTTCCAGAAAGAACTAAGTACCTAATCTTAATCACCTAATACTGTACTTCATTTTGGGGGCTGGCCGAGAATTCATTAATTTTACCTCTGCATCAAAAGTACTAAGACTACAGGTATACACATTAAACCAAGCTCCAGAGTCAGCTGCTCTGCTTCTTTTAAAGACAGGGTCTCACTATGTAGACCAAGTAGCTTGGAACTCAGAGATTCTTATGACACTAGGCCTCAAATTCTGAAATTAAGAGGCTATGCCACCACCACTGCGACCAGCAAAGATTTCTTTTGCTTATTTATGTGTGTCTATACAACATCTGTGTAGATCCCCACAAGTGGGAGAAGAGTGGGCAGGGCCAGTTTGCAGGTGGACGTACAAACAGTTGTAAGCTACCTGACTGGGACGCCGGCAACAGAACTCAGGATTATAGGTGGCACACCCTATAATCCTCCTACTTAAGAGGCACAGACAGGTTGGTAAATCCAGCCTGCTCTACAGAGGAAGTTTCAGGTCAGCAAAAACAACATATTGAGACTGCTTGAAAGAAAGAAAAAAAAATGTTGGGTGTGGTAGTACACACCTTTAATTCCAGGCAGAGGCAGGCAGAGCTCTATAAATCCAAGGCCAGCCTAGTCTACAGAGTGACCTCCAGGATAGCCAGGACTACACAGAGAATCCTGTTTCAAAACTAAATAAATAAATAGAAAGGGAAGGGTGTTATTAAGAAAAACTTATGGGGCAGGCAGATCTCTGTGAGTTGGAGGCCAGCCTGGTCTATAAAGTGAGTTCCAGGACAGGCTCCAAAGCTACAGAGAAACCTTGTCTTAAAAAAACAAAAAGCAAAAACAAACTTCTGGTCTCCATGTGAACATGCACAGATATACCTGCACAAAGGGATCTGCTGAGCCCTGACAAGAGGGTGGGTCAAATGTGCAGATTCTGGCAACCAAAGGAAAACTAAGTGTTAAATAATGATGGTGATAGAGATATTACTGGAGAATACACTTTTTCCTTCACAAACAGGCAGCCCCAAATCAGACTCAATTCTCCTCTTTACCAATTTTAAACATCTTTAGCTGATTTAAAACTAATTAAAAAAAAAAAGACAAGCAGAAGCTGGTCTGTGAAATAAAGAGCAGGTGGTTACCACGGCCCTAGGTTCAATCCCCAGTACAACAAAACAAATAAAAAACTGGAACCTGAGCATCAATTAAGGTAATGGCCCCAAAATGAATGAACAGTTACTGAATTCTTCCTTGCCACCCAGTACCAAAAAAAAAAAAGGTCACTTAAGATTGCCCATAATGAAGCAGTAAAAAGTATTTAGAATGTTAATTTTCAACATCTTTTTAATACTCTGAATATTCTTTGAAATTCAGTGAGAAGTATTCCAAAGCACTTATGTATTCTGAAGACTGACTCAAGGAAAAGCACTTCTGTTATTACTTTGGAGAGCTTTTTTTTAAATTTCAACAAACAAAAATCCCAAAAACAACAACAAAAATGATAAACAACGGTTAAGCCTTGAAGCAAAGTTGAGCATGGTGGACCACGCCTTTGAGGCACGCGGATCTCTGAGTTTCTATTGTCAACTTGACACAACCTAATATCACCTGGAAAGAGAACCTCAACTGAGGAACTGCCCAGACTAGACTGGCCTGTGGCCAGGTCTGTGATAATATGTCTTAACTGATGATTGATGCAAGAGGTCACCCTACTTAGCAGCATCTCTACGAAGGAGGGGGGGTCTGGGCTGTATGAAAGCAAGCTGAGCTGGAGCCAATGAGTCACCCAGTAACAGCACTTCTGCATGGTTTCTGTTTCAGTTCCTGCCTTAAATTCTCTCACTGATGGGTTTGTGACTTGGAAGTGTGAAATGAAGTAACTTTTGCCTCCCCCAAGCCACTTTTAGTCATGGTATTCATTATAGCAACAGAAAAGTAAACCAAAACAACTTTGATCTTCCTGCCTTCACCTCCCAAACGTTGGGATTATAGGCCTATGTCACCAGGTCTGGTTCATTAAGTACTGGGGATGGAATCCAGGGCTTCATATGCACTAGGCAAATACTCCACTAATTAATCTACATTGCCAGCCCTCAGCTTCCAAATTTTGTTATTGTTTTGACAAAGGGTCTCACTGTATCGCCGGCTGTCTTAGAACTCCAGATGGTGACCTCAAACTCCCCAGGGCTGTAACTGAAAGCCTGTGCCATCACACCCTTCTAAAAGAGAGAATACAAAGTTGTATTAATATATTAACAACTGTACTGTTTAATCTGTCAACATTCATAACTTAGTGAACCAACAATTTCCAAATCACCAATAGTGATGCTATAAAATCATGCATGAGATATGGCGTACAAGATGAACTGATGAATTTCAGTGTAACAGCATATAAATTTAATGATATGGTTTCCAAATCTGTAGCATAACCAACCTTTAACGAGGTTTGAGTACAGTGTAAATGGAAAATATAAATATAGGTCTAGTCTACAGAGTGAGTTCCAGGACAGCCAAGTCTAAACAGGGAAATCCTGTCTCAAACCCACAACCAACTCCACAAAAACAAACAAACAAAAAAAAAACAAAACAGAAAACCCTCCCTTCTTTTTTAGCTACTTTATTTCTCACAAACTTTAAGTAAAATACCTTGTCAACTGTTGGAACCTAAAAGATGACTAGTATATCCAATACTCTTTTATTAAGTCAGCTTTCCCACTGAATTCTTTAGCTATTACTACTATCTTTAATTTGTACTTAATTTTTAAGATAGGGTCTTAATATTTAGCTCTTGCTGGCCTTGATATGCTTGGTTCTGCCTCTAAGGTGCTGGGCTTAAAGGATTAAGACATCATACGGCCAGGCGCTGGTGGCGCATACCTTTAATCTCAGCAGTCTGAAAGCAGAGGCAAGTGGATCTCTGTGAGTTTGAGGCCAGCCTGGTCCTACAAAGAGCTAGCTCCAGGACAGGCTCCAAAGCTATAGAGGATTAGACACAAGGATAAGGAGTTTAAAATAGGCCTGGGGGTACACACCAAGAATCTTGTCTCAAGAAAAAAAAGGGGGGGCAGTTAGTTGACAATTTATTAACTGACAAGCAAAGTAAGGGTATAGTTTTCCTGAAATGTTAGGACAATTCTGATAATCTCTTGATCTTCTTGATAGTTACAACTTTGGAAGGTGGTATTAGTATCTAATAGGGAGAGGAAGAAGGCTGTTACATAGCCTACAACACACAAGAGAGTGAAATTTTAAAATTATCTCAATATTAAAAAAGTTTTAGCTTGAGAGATGGCTCAGAAGTTAAGGGCACACTGGCTGCTTTCCCAGAGGTCCTGAGTTCAACTCCCAGCAACTACATGGTGGCTCACAACCATCTATGTTGAGATCTGGTGCCCTCTTCTGGCATGCAGGCGAACATGAAGGCATAACACTGTATGCATAATAAAATTTTTTTAAAAAAGTGTTAACTTGCTGGGCGATGCTGGCGCAGGCCTTTAATCCCAGGACTCAGGGGGCAGGGGCAGGCAGATCTTTGTGAGTTCAAGGCCAACCAGGGCTACAAAGAGAAAAATCTAAAGAAAAAAAAAACTATTAACTGCAGTAGCTGACTTATCTTGCTGTGAGATTATACCGAATGATTAGGTCAATTTCAAACACAACACATCAAACCCTCAGAAAATACTTAATACCTAGCCTCTACTAAGATTTACATAAGAGGTATAAATGTGCATATATTTTTGATTGAGATTGGGGTTTTTCTGTGTAACAATTCTGGCTATCCTGGAACTCATTCTGTAGACCAGGCTGGCCTTGAATTCAGAGATCCACCGGCCTCTGCCTCCCGAGTGCTGGGATTAAAGACACACCACCACATTCATGATTTACAGATTATAATAACCTCAGAATTTTACAGTCTCTTACTAGAAATTAATCAGTATTACAATACTTTATGTCCTAGACATAAGTAATATTACAATAAATCACAACTTATTTTCCCAATCTGTGAATTTAGTACTCTGTAAATTTAGTTATTCTTAGATACCTAAGAGCTAGTGGGTACAAAGAAATACAAAGTGTTTCAGAAGTACACAAATATCTAGCTTCTTTCCTGAAGTATTTTTCAGTTTAATTTTTCTGTATTTGTTCATTCACAGAAACATAACTGAGGACTGTCTATGTATGAGCCATGTAACCTAAATACAAATTATCATGTTATTTATTTTTGAGACTGGGTATCATTTGCAGTCCTGACTGGCTTGTAACTTGCTGTACAAACCAGGCTGACCAAAACCTCAGAGATCCACCTGTCTCTGCCTCTGGAGTGCTGGAATTAAAGACATTCACCATCATACCCAGCAAGACAAAAAAAATTATCATAATCGAGTAAAAAGACAAATAGCTAAAATAGAAAATGTGTGCTACTGGCAGAAGGATCAGTAAGAGTGTGAAAACTTACAAAGGAAAGCATGCCAGGAAGAGCTTCCCAGGTCGTGATATCCAAACTGATAAAATGGTACAAAAGACACCAGGTCACAACTTTAACTTTAGAACACAGTTCTCTTCTGCTCTTATGCATTACTTGCTTTTAAACATCAAAGCTACAAGATGTCGATGTGTTCAGATCAAACTGACAACTAATCCCATCAAATCTTTAAATATCAAAAGTAATTTATCAAAGTAGTTCCCAGTACCTCCAATATATCCAGCCTGATTTTTATTTTATTTTTCATTTCAATTCTTGTATTATTTTATGTGTACAAGTATTTTCCATGTGTGTATGTGTGTGCACCACATGGGTGCCTGGTGCTCCAAGGCCAGAGAGCTCGTTCCCAAGACTGGAATTTAACAAATTGTAGCAGTCATGTAGACGCTGGAAATAGAACACCAATCCTCCAAGAACAGTGCTCTTCACTACTGAGCCCACTCTCCAGCCCTCACCAGTTTTTAATTGAGACGGATCTTCTATGTTGTCCAGCCTGGCCTCAAACTCCATCCTCAACTTCCATGATTGGTGACAATTCAGGCTTGCACCACCATATCTATATTGATTTGACTCACTCCCAACACTTGGGATTTTTTTTT
>LOEQ01000308.1:34525-44870 GCA_001685075.1 Bramus lutescens | reverse complement strand
GGCCTGCAGGCATACACACAGACAGAATATTGTATACATAATAAATGAATATTTTTTAAAAATTAAAAATAAATAAAAAAACAATAAACTAATGTGATATCTGGAGTGATAACACATGTCTGTTGTCCCAGTGTTAAGAGGCTGAAGCAAGAGGATTGCTTGAGTTTGATGTCAGCCTGGGAATACATAGCCAGTCATGCCACCTGATATACACAGTGAATCCCTGTTTTAAAAGAAAGAAAAGAGCGGGGTGGTGGTGGCAGCCCATGCCTTTAATCCGAGTTCAAGGCCAGCCTGGTCTATCTACAAGAGCTAGTTCCAGGACAAACTCTAAAACTGAAACCTGTCTTGTAAAACTTAAAAAAAAAGTCAGTGTGGTAGGGACACAGGAAGACAGGAAGCCAATGAAGTAATCTTATAGGAAACCTGTTTTTATTTATTATTTATTTTATGGATGGATGTTTTGCCTGCATATATGTACCCATATGCATGCTTTGTCACCTAGGAGACCAGAAGAGGGTGTCAGATTCCCTGGAATCAGAGTTACAGGTGGTTATGAGTCACCATTTGGGTGCCAGGAATTGAACCCAGGTCTTTTGGAAGAACACACAGTGCTCTTTACTTCAGCCATCTCTTCAGCCCCACAGAGCTGTTCTTGACACATTCTTTATCCTCTTATTATCTATCCCCCATCTGTACCTTGCTACTGAATGCTGAAGGATTTTTATGAAGTCTGTTTGAAAGGGTGTGCTATGTGGATGTGCACAGGGAGACTGAATGATAACTGTGGCTCACAGTGGACACTGATGATGCTATTCGAGGCACAGCCTATGTAGGGAAGCTCCAGATATAAGCAAATTCGTAGGAGAACAAGAGATAGCAGAAAATATCAACAGCAGCAGCGGCTTTCACAACGGACAGTTGCCAAGTTATGAAGCACTGGGTGCCACTGGTTGGGACTGGAAACCGAATTGCCCATTCAATTTTTAATGCTTTTTTAATTAACATTTATTTATTCATGTGTGTGTGTGTGTGTGTGTGTGTTTCTGTCTCTGTGTTTGCACGCATGCAAGTGCCTACCTCGTGTGGAGGTCAGAAGACAATTTATGGGAGTTGGTTATCTCCTTCCTCATAAAGGCCGATGCTGTCATATTTGACAGTAGGTACCTTGCCATCTTGACACTTACATTCATCCTTCTTTATTTTTTGAGGCAGAGTCAGGGCTGGCTTTAAATTTGCCATGTAACCAAGGATATCTTTGAATGCTTGGTCCTCCTGCCTCTACCTCCCTACTGGTAAATTTACAGGCCTGTACCACCATATCTGTTTGCTAGACTTTTTAAAAAAAAAGATTTATTTGTTTATTATTTAATGTGCATTGGTGTTTTGCCTGTGTGTACGTTTCTTTTTATATTTATTTTATGCGTTTTGGTGTTTTGCCTATGTGTATGTTTCTTTTTATATTTATTTTATGCGTTTTGGTGTTTTGCCTGCATGCATGTCTGTGTGAGGGTGTCAGATTTTGGAGTTACAGACAGTTATGAGCTGCCATGTGTGTGCTGGGAATCGAACCCAGGTCCTTTAGAAGAGCAGCCAGTGCTCTTAACTACTGAGCCAACTCTCCAGTCCCTGACTTCTCTATCTGTATAATGGATTTCACCAAATTCACCTGTCCAGATTATTAAGAGGAGCAAATGGAAGACTATTTATAATCTCTGGCACATTGTAACAACACTCTCATCTCCTTTTCCTTACATGAACCACATGAACAGAAATATGCTTAGAGGGAGTCCTAGACCACTGAGGTCGGAGAAGGATTAGGGTGAGTTCGGACTGTAGCTTGTGTGTCTGGTTGTAACAACCTTTTCATATTAGTTCAGTTCTCCTGCCACTGCTGTTCTCACAGCAGCCTGTGATGTAGATAGCCCTTAAGCCATCTTATAGATGAAGAAACACTCAGAACTGTGAGGCGAATGGTCACACTGTACAGGTTCCAAGAGAATGACGTGTAAAATGGGAGATCCTCAAGCCAGATATTGGTAGTAGTTTAGAAACTGAAGGACCCAACCTCAGGGGCCAGTATTTATGGTCATAGGAACAGTCAAGGGGTCTAAAAGGGAACAAGAGAAAGGAGTAGGCACCACAGAGGGGACAGAAGCCCCATGAAAGGAAACACAAATCTGGTTGCTGAGACTGGATACAAGTGGTCATTTTAGGCCTGATAGCAATGGTGGTGCTCACCTTTAATCCCAGCACTCAGGAAGTAGAGGCAGGTAGATATCTATTAGTTCAAAGATAGCCTGGTCTACAGAGCGAGTTCTAGGACAGCCAAAACTACATAGAGAAATACTATGTCAAACAAACAAAACAGCAAAAAAGAAGTGGCCATTTTAGTAAAATTTTACTAGTCTATTTGTTCTGGCAACCTTAGGAGAGCATGGTAGAGTATTCAGTCAAGAAAAGTTGCTTTGGGGCTGTGACAGTGTTGGGCCCTAAAGCCCCACCAATGAGGAGGTTGCCCCAAGAGACACTCTCAGCGCACTTGATGCAATAGCAAGAGGAATTTTTATTTTGCTGCCGCGGCAGAGGTCCCTCAGCCTCGAGAGGAGAAGGACCCCTGCTTTGTCTATTACAGGCTCTTTTAAAGGAAAAAAAAACACAGAATCAAGGGGGTAGTACAGAATCAAAAGGGAGAGTGCAGAAATCATTTGTCAACTATTTTGACTAGTTCATTTAATGGTCAGCTAACTCTAATTGATCAGTGCTATGGTGGTTGCTGGGTTGGTTGAACAAGGAGGAACACTTGCAGGTTATCTGCAAGTCGTCTCACCCCAGTTCCAGGGTCTGGGGCTATTGAAGAAAGACTACAAAGGGGATGGAAAGTACTCAAAGCTCCAGTGCACGCGTGGTTGGTCACCAGGGTCCCCTGGTTCTCAGGAATGGGGGTGCGGTCATGCTGAGGTGCCCCAAAGTCTTTCAACAGCTCACTTGATAAAATGAAAGCTTGATGACCTGAGTTTTATCCCTGGAAGGAAGGAAACCATGATACTAAGAAAAGAACCAACTCCTGAAGCCAGGTGGTGGTGGCACACACCTTTAATCCCAGCATTCTGGAGGCAAAGACAGGTGGATCTCTGAGTTTGAGGCCAGCCTGGTCTACAAGAGCTAGTTCCAGGACAGGCACCAAAGCTACAGAGAAACCCTGTCTTCAACCCCCACCCCCTCCCAAAAACAAAAAACCAAAAACCCAAGAACCAACTCCTGAAAGTTTGCTTTGCTTTGACTTCCACATACAGGCATATGGTATATGCAGCCATGAACACACACCACACAAAACACAACATGTATATAGTGAGCTTGGTGGTGCCTGTAATCTGCAAACACTGGCCTCGAGATTAAGGCTATTCTTGGCTATATAGTGAGTTGAAAGACTGCCTGAAACCATTTCAAAGAAAAAGAGAGAAAGAAAGAAAGTGGATTAAAGACATATGCTAGCAAGCTTAACAGCCGGAGTCTGATCCCAAGGACTCCTATGTTGAAGGAGGAGAACTGACTCTCCAAGGATGTTCTGTGAGCTCTACACATGGGCCCTGCCCTCAATATCATATTTAAAAATTATAAATTGAAAAAAAGAAAAAGTTTTTCTAGCTAAGAGACCTTTTCTTAGTTAATACATTCCTTTTTGTTTTATTTTGCTTGTTTGTTTGGTTTTGGTTTTTCGAGATAGGGTTTCACTGCAGCTATCAAGACTGTCCTGGAACTAGCTCTTGTAGACCAGGCTGGCCTCGAACTCACAGAGATCCACCTGCCTCTGCCTCCCGAGTGCTGGGATTAAAGGTGTGCACCACCACCACCTAGCTAATTAATACAGCTTTAATTTAATACATATTTAATCCTAGCACTCAGGAGGCAGAGGCAGGTGGATCTCTGAGTTTGAGGCCGGTTTACAGAGCGAGTTCCAGGATAGCCAGGACCCTGCAGAGAAACCCTGTCTCGAAAAGCTAACTAACCAACCAACAAACAAAAAACTATTTTCTTTAGACTTGGAGCCCCAAAGAGTGGATGTGAGATTAATTTCTCTGGATCCCTCCATCATTCCTCAGCCCAATACCTGTCACAGAGAGGGTTTAGTCTTGATCTTATTAATCAATAAGACTAATATATGAAATTGAGGTCTTGTAAGTTAATCAGCAAATTGAGCCCCTGTTTCTCATCTCTTTGAAAAGATTATCCTACCCCAAAAGGAAGGAGGGGGTGAGGGACCAAATATTTCTCCTGTAGGCATTTTAAGGATTGCCAGGACAACTTTCAGCAGATGCAGAACTTCTGAACCAGTTATCACCACTTAAACCCTACTTAAATTTCCACAGTAATAACATGCTTTAGTATCCTCTATATCCTAGGCACATTTGTACTTTATATGTATTAACTCATTTCATCCTCATAAAAATAAGATGATGTGAATAATTTTTTTTGGTTTTGGTTTTTTAGGTTTTCAAGATTTTTTTTAATGTGCATATTCCTGGCTGTCCTGGAACTCACTTTGTAAACTAGAGATCTGCATGCTTCTGCCTCCTGAGTGCTGGGGTTAAAAGTGTGTGCCACCAACACCAGACTTTTTTTTTTTTTAAGGCAGAGTCTCCTATGGGTGGGATGAAATGGCTTGTTCAGTGAGACCTCTGGGTAGATAACTCAGTGGCAATGGCACTTGTCACCAAGCCTGACAACCTGTGTTCAGTCCTTGGAACTCAAAGAGTGGAAGGAGAGAACTAACTCCCACAAACTGTCCTTTAACCCCCACCAGCACTCACGTACCCGCCTCACAAAAAAGTGCAGGACTTCTTCGTGCCTCCACATCTTAGTGCCGGACTACGTGTGTGTCACCAACTCATGATTAGGCACATGCTGGGCGGGCAAGCACTCTACCAACTAAGTGACAGCCCTCACCTAAGACAGAAATGATTAATATCCCCACTTTACCAAACGGAAAACCGAGAAGGAACATTACCTGTTCCCTGCCTGAATCATGCCAATATGTAGAGTCAATCCCATACAGTAGCTATAATTGCCACACTGCAGAATGATCCTTTATGGATTAGTCCAGGCCAGACCAAAGTGAGTGGCGCACGCCTTTAATCCCGGCACTCGGGAGGCAGAGACAGGAGGATCTCCTCTTGGAGGCCAGCCTGGTCTACAGAGCGAGTTCCAGGACCGTGGGCAGTGTTTCACAGAGAAACCCTGTCTTGAAACAAAACAAAACAAAAAGTGAGAAAAGAACACTGGGAACTGGGCTGGAGAGATGGCTTAGAGGTTAAGAGCACTGGCTGCTCTTCCAGTGGGGCCTGAGTCTAATTCCCAGCAACCACATGGTAGCTCACAACCACCTGTGAGGAGGTCTGGTGCCCTCTTCTGGTCTGCATGGATACATGGAGGCAGAACACCGTATACATAATAGATAAATAAATAACCAAACCCTAAAACAAAACAAAACAAAAAATACAGGGCGCTGGTTTCTCTTCATTGTGAAAAGCCTTTCAACTGAGTCTTGCAGAACTTCCACCCTTAACCCTACCTAGAGACATCTGACAGGATAGGGCGCCCTCTTCTGATAGAAGGTGGGAACAGCTTTGGCCCAAAGTTTCTAGGATGGACTTAGTCCCTCGTGACCTGCCAGGTGGTATTGGGGTTTCTTTGTTTTCTCAGCTCCTTTTGCATTCTCTAACCAGCCGCATGGAGGAAAGGCTGGAGCAAAACTGGCATAATGTTTCAGAAATGCAAAGATAGATAATTCGATTAGAATGAGGGTGGAAGACTGGAGAGCCCCGTCAGGGAAAGAAAGACATTTGGACCCCACTGAATTAATTTCATGTTCTTTCAACAGGTGATGGCATACAGCCGGAGGTAAGAAGACAAGGTGACTTATCCAACATATCAAAACCAGATGTCCGGGGCCCTTCTGGCTGTTCTCACCCAGTCAAAAATAGTGGGGACGGAGTAGACCTGGAGAAGCTTGGCTTCTGGAGACGCGAGGTGATCAGGAGAGCCAGAGGTCCCGGCCCCCCAAAGCGGGGAGGAGCCNCGGTGCTGCTGTTGCTGCGACCCGCCCCCTTCACTCGCCCCCGGGCCGGGAGGGGGCTCCAGGTTCCTGCGCTCCTAGCTACACGTCCGGGCCCCTAGCCACCCGCTGCTTGGGTGAGTAAGGGAATAGCCGGTTTGGGTCACAAGGTAATCCACTCGGGGAGCCCTGCCACGAGGTCCGGCCTCCACAGGCCTGGAGTCCGGGTGCCTGCCCGCTTTGTGCACACACTCGGAACCCGGGGAACTGTAGGCGGCCAGACACTGAGCCGACTATTGTCCGCTCTGTAGTGGGGCTAGGTGTGCTGGGATTAAATGCTGCCTTTACTCTGCAGGGCTTCCTGCTCAAGATCCCTCCAAGCGCTGCGGATGGAGGCGTGGGGGGAGCCTTGGAACCTCATAGTCTAGTTTTGAGTCCCAGCTCTGCCAATTACTAGCCTGTGGCTTTGAGTAAGTGTTTTTAACCACCCTGAGGCTCAGTTTGCTCTTCTGTGAAATGGGAACCCAGAAGACAGCACATACTCTTAGAATAAATAGGATTAAAAGAGATTGTATATTAAGTGGTGAGCTCAAAATGTAGATTCTGGCAGGAGGCTGGTAGTGAGATTTTTAGGGACTTTGGCTATAAAGTGGGGATACTCCTTGAAAAAAAAAAGCAGTTTTCAGAGCCCTGTGTGGTGCCTGTAATCCTAGCAACAGGAAGACAGAGACAGGAAGGAGGATTGTGAGTTTCCAGCAAGCCTGGGCTACATAGTAAGGCCCTTTTCCACACACACACTAACACACTAAAATAGAGTAAAAGCGACTAAGTAGTACCAGTGAAGAAGTGAAAGCTGTCCAGGAGCAGAACTGCGGGTAGTGCGCTCCTAACTCTGAGATACAAAGCAGGGACCAAGTTGGAGGGGCCTTAGAAGTAATCTAAACCTGTGATTTCCTCCTGTTGTACAGTTTGAAACAGGCCCAGGATGGTTAGGTGACTTGTCCAAGTCACACACCTGAAAGGGAAGCCAGACACAAAGCCAAGAAGTGGAACCAACTATCCTTTCTGCACCAACTCGTCGTCCCTTCCTGGGGTAAGGTCTGGTCTTCTGTTAGAGGAGCCCAAAGGCTCCCAGAGGACAAGGAGGACTAGGTAGATCTGCTTCCGATGCAGTTGAGGGGTGCGCTGGGAGGGAGGGTGCTCGTCAGTGCCACGTCCAACTTCCAGGGGAGATGCTTGACCAAATATTTATTGCCCCAAAGGGAAGGAAGGTCTTAAGAATTTGGGTGGGGCAGCTTCCCTGGCCTGGCAGAGAGGTAGTTGGGAAGGTAGATGAAGATGCGGAGGTGTGTCCACCTGCTTCTGGAATGCTAGGAGGCCAGGAAGGCAGAGTTCTGTTTAAGGGTGGGGCAAGAAAAAGTCATGGCTCCAGACCAGAAGGGCCAGTTTTTTTATGTGTCTGGAGCCAGCTATTGCTTGGCACCAAAAAACCCCCCCAAATTCTGGGAATGATTGTTCCCCAGGCTCAGCCTTGAGGAAGAGATTCTCTGCCTCTTGGTTTCTCCATCTTTATGATGGGAACAGGCAGATTGGCTCATCTATATAGTACATAGTATTTCTTTCTTTCTCTTTTTTGGTTTTTCAAGACGGTTTCTCTGTGTAGCACTGGTTGTCCGGGAACTCACTGTGTAGACCAGGCTGGCCTCCACGCCCCGGTGTATTTGTTTTCTTTTGTCCTTGGCTCACTCTAGTCCTAATCTGACCTTCCTGCCTAGAGTTTTGGTCCAGAGAGAGAGGGATGAAGAAAGTTAGAGTTGAAATACGCAGCTCTTTGTGAGCCCTCTGCTTCGTTCCTGCTGATCCTGACTAGTATCCTGCTTCAGCTTCCCTTCTCTGCACCTGCTCTAGGGTTGTTAGTGTACTTCGCTATTTTAGTGCCTCACTTTAGAAACTCTTTCAGCTGGGCAGTTGTGGCGCACGCCTTTAATCCCAGCACTCAGGAGGCAGAGGCAGGCAGATCTCTGAGTTTGAGGTCAGTCTGGTTTACTAGAGCTAGTTCCAGGACAGGCTCCAAAGCTACAGAGAAACCCTGTCTCGAAAAAAAAAACAAACAAACAAATAACAACAACAAAAAAAAAAGAAAGAAAAGAAAAAGAAACTTTCTTGTTCGTTTCTCAAGACAGGGCTTCTCGTTTCTCGAGACAGGGCTTCTTTGTGTAGCACAGACTTAGTTGTCCTAAAACTCTCTCAGTAGACTTCCCTCAGTCTGAGGGAAGAACCTTTACCCCATCTCAGGAGGCACTGGGTGCTGGGAAGCCACCAGAAGCTGACCAGGCAGCTCTGACCTATACACAGCAAGCCTGATTCTGCAAGCCTTTCACCCTTCACAGCACGTGAGGCACAGGCAGGGACAATCATGGGATGGAGGTTCTGTCAGCTTCCATGGAGTCCCTGCTGCACTGAATCACTGTGCCTGCATATAGCACCCCCAGAGTCTGGGAAGGGCCTGAAAGTCAACCAGGGCCCTGCACCGTTGAGAGGAGCAGTGAGAACTCATAGGCCATGAACCGAGAGACTGGGACAGAGGCTTGGGGTTGGGGTAGGGGGACATGGGCCAGTCTATTAACCAGTTGCTTTAAAGTTTGGTTCTTGAACCAGTGAGAGACTAGCTAGATCAACTACTACTGCAGTCTAGGCCTGTCTGGCCAGGCAGAAGGTCGAGAAGACTGCAATCTCGCTCAAGTTTTATCTGAGTATAGATCAAGTTCATTATCTCCCCTCAGAAACTGAAGTTGAGCATTACTTTGGGATTCTGAGTAAGTCTTCCCTACCCAGGAGAGGAACTATAAAAATTTCGGAGTCTCCTCATACTCATAGCTAAGTTTTGGATTGTGCAGGAGCATAGTGTTACCACTGGTCCCCCAGCCCTGCTGCCTGGGACCCTAACAGTGCCCTCCATCCTCAGGTTTGACAAGATGTACCAGGTCCCACTGACGCTGGACCGGGATGGGACCCTAGTTCGACTCCGTTTCACCATGGTGGCCCTAATCACAGTGTGTTGTCCACTCGTCGCCTTTCTCTTCTGCATCCTTTGGTCCCTGTTCTTCCACTTCAAGGAGACAACATCTACACACTGTGGGGTAGGGCTCCCGTCTGGACCTTTTCTGAGAGCCAGTTCTCCTGTAGGCTCCATCAAATATGCTGGGCTGCTGGGTGGTGGTGGGTTGCTTGTAAACTGAGGTCTCATGAATTAGGCTCCTTCTACTTTCCGTGAAGGTTCTAGGAGCTGGGGTCATTAAAGTTGGTCAGTCCCCAACCCAGAACCTAGACCAGGTCTAGAGGTGCATGCTTTTAATCCCAACACTTGGGAGTCAGAGGCAGGCGAATCTCTGAGGCCAGCCTGATCTACATGGTGCGTTCCAAGGCAGCCAGAAATATAGAAATCCTGCCTTAAAAACAAACAGTTATAAAAACTCAGAATCCAATACCTGCTCCAGAGTTTCCTGGGAGGATAAGACAGGAATAGAGGACATTGTAGGTCTCAGTGTGTTGTTGTGGGCTTATGCCTTTGTTTACGTATGTGTCAGTGACTGTGAGGGGCATGCCTATAGTTAATGGCTTCGAGAAAGGTTATGTGTGTGAAAGAAACTCGGTCTGTCTGTGTGGGGACCTAGTTATGCATGAATATGTGTTCTAGGTAGGCCCCATACCTCTGAGGATGCTTGAGCTATGAAGAGAGATTTGAGTTTCTTTCTCCATAAAATGTCAGAATAAATAGGGTAAGGCTATGTTGACATCTGCTCTATTCCTATTCACTGACCGACAGTGCTCCCTGAGACCCAGAGTGTGAGCTTCAGTTTTTATGTGTATATAGAAAGAGGTGGATGATGCCTGCCCTGCTCTTTCCAGGTAGAGCAGCATGGGAAGGTGGGCTGGGAGTGCCAAGGGAGGACAACAGGAGGAGGAAGAGAATGAGAAGGGACAAGAGACCGTAAGGTTAGGAGGTGGCCCCAGGTGAGGCAGAGCCTGGACATGGAGCTTAACTAACCTTCGAGAGAGCGTTGAAGGCCCCTGCCAGCTTCCTTTATACGATCGTCAGACTTCTGAAAACCATCTGCTCCATAGGGGGACAAGGTCTAGCAGAGGATCCTGTTTGGGAGTTTGGGATGAGTATGTTCAGTATGACTTGAATTTTTTTTTTCCTGATATGTAGACATGAGCCTTCATTGAGGGCACACAGTCTGATGAGAGATATCAAAGGGGATAGGGAAGCCAGAGGCAGTGGCTCCT
>LOEQ01000308.1:19513-34520 GCA_001685075.1 Bramus lutescens | reverse complement strand
TCCCAGCAGTAGGGAGGCTGGAGCAGGAAGATTCACTAGAAGTCAAGGTCAACCTGGGCTAAAGAGTAAAACCCTGTCTTACTCCACCCCCCCAACAAATAAGTAAAAAGTGAATAGAAGGAACAGGACTAGGAGAAAAGTGAGTAGCTAGCTAGGCTAGTGGTTCTCAACCTGGCTCATGACCCCCACAGGGGTTGCATATTAGATATCCTGCATATCAGATTTATTTATATTACAATTCATAACAGTAGCAAAATTATAGTTCTGGAGTAGCAACGAAATAATTTTGTGGCTGGGGGGTCACCACCGCATGAGGAACTGTATTAAAGGGTCACAGCATTAAGAAGGGTGAAAACCACTGAGCTAGGTGGTCTAGGATCATTTCCTAGAACATAAGATATGTTCTCATTACCTAACTCCTGTCCATCCTGAAAATCTTTCCAGGGTATTTCCTCTTCTAGAACCCCTTGCCTAGCCTCTTCGAGGTGCCTGCTCTTCTTGCTGTTAGTCCCCCATTTCTCTCATACCGTATCTGTGTCTGTCTTCCTCACCATCCTGGGATCTCCATGAGAACAAGCCCTGCACTGAGTCACAGAGTATTTGTTGGATAAATAGATAGGACTTCCCAGTCTAGTGGTTGGGAAAGGCAGATAGTCCAAACAAAATTAAAGGTTTTACAGCTTATAAGTTAAACAGAGAAAAGCCTGTTTGCTGTGTCCTTCTGGCTGGCCCTGAGGGCTAACGGGTCCAATGACTTCAGCCTACCTGATACCCAGTAGCCACTTCGGCATACCAGTTTGGGTAGCTGCTTGCCTAGTGACCCTGGGAATATTTCACTCCCACTCCCTGGGGCTCTTCTGTTGGATACAATTGAAGCTTTTCATTTATGCTTTGAATTTCCTATCCAGAATATCTCAGGAAGGGCCAACCCTAGGAATAAAGTAAGTAACCTAGCGTAACACACCATCATTAATGATATCGCCTTTGCTTATACATCCCAAGTAACAGGGAGCTCCCTTCTCTGTAGGTACAGAGGTTTAATAACTGAGAATGAGCACTCTGTTTTTTTTATAATAAGCATAGATTGGGAGGAGGTGATTTTTTGAGACAGGATCTCACTGTACAGTTCTGGCTAGCTTAGAACTTGCTATAGAACAAGGTGGCCCTGAACTCACAGAGATCCACCTGCCTCAGCCTTGGCAGTGCTGGGATTAAAGGCATGTACTACCATGCCTGGCTAACAGATTTTTTCCCCCCAAAAGTCTGCCCTGGCCTTGGCTCTGCTGTGATAACAATGGAACTATTCTTTCCTTCTGGCTTTACGTTAGTCCTGCAGAGATAAAAAGACAGTAATGGAGACCCTAAGTCTGTCCTAGAAGCATAGCTCTAAGTTTTGCAGGAAATCTTCCCAGGATAGGGTCTGTAGACTCCTTACAACCCTAAATATGTCCTTGGACTTAATCCAGTTGGTGACTGTGTTGTCTTTATTGGGCCCGGGTCTGGATAATAAGCCTTCAGCTAATCTGGGAAATAAATGCACAGGCAATACTATTCCTTTCTATTTCTGTCAGAATTTTATTGACGCAGCCCAAGCTACCATTAGCTGTTTCTGTATAGGTACAGCCTGGACACTGATAGCTCATATTAAGGCCTGCCTAGAACTCTTTCGGATCTGATTCTGTTTTTATTTACTGTTTGTGTGTGTGTGTTCAAGTACATGTAATCATGCATGCATGTCCCATGGCACACGTGTGGCAGTCAGAGGACAACTTTGAAAGTCAATTATCTTCCTCCACCTTTGCATGCATTCTGGGGGATATCAGGTCATCAGGCTTTAACACAAGTTAAAGTTCAGCCATCTCTTCAGACACTTCTCTCTCTCTCTCTCTCTCTCTCTCTCTCTCTCTTTCTCTCTCTCTCTGTTTTTCAAGACAGGGTTTCTCTGTGCAACAGCCCTAACTGTCCTGGAACTAGCTCTGTAGACCAGGCTGGCCTCAAACTCNGGTGGATCTCTATGAGTTTGAGGCCAGCCTGGTCTACAGAGTGAGTTCCAGGACTGGCTCCATGGCTACTGGGAAACCTGTCTCCAAAAACAAACAAAATAGCCAAATCCCATTCTTCTTTCTCTTTTTGCATTTCTAGAAATACACTTGTCTCCCTTGGACACAATATTTAGAAAGATCTCTGCCTCCGTGCCTGGCAAAAAAGCCAGTGGGCTGATCTTAGTCACTATCACTTCTTACAGTTGCACAGTGTTCTTGGATTTATGAGGTGGCCTTGTTGATTCGGAGAAGGCTGTGTGCCTGGGCAGGCGTGGAGAACTTGGCTTTGTGGGCAGAGGGCAGGCCCTGAGGACCTGGGGGTGGGAACCTCTGGTTTGAAGCAGTTTCAGTCTGACTGGAGTCCTCAATCCCAGCCCAGGATTCTTCAGCACCCAGTGTAAGTGTTTCTTGATCAGCTTCCCATTCTACCCCATTCCTGATGAAGAGCTAATCTGGTAGACTCCTTAGTAGGAGTAAGTATGGGATCCAAGGAAAGATTTGGTCCCAGGTCTTTTAATCCAAAGCCATCTCTGTTTGTCCCAGCTTGCCCCAAAAGGGAGCCCAACTGGAGGAGTCTTGGTGGTCAGGGCCATAGAGACGTGGGGAGGGACTTCTCTTCCAGGAGGGAAAAAGGAATGGGAAAAGGCCAACTTCCTGGGCTTGTGCTTAACCTGGATGGAGGCTTCCTAGGTTTGACTCAGTACACTAAGCTGAAGCTGAAGGGAGAAGGTTCCAAAGACCCTTATTTATATTCCTCCAAATTTTGGATTGGATAAGGTAGTCCTCTCAGAAGGGAAAGGAATGGACATTTGGTCCTCTACAGGATTGGAGGGCTACTATCCTGTGGCTTGGCTCATTAAGAGCCTGGGGGTGGAATGGCTGGTAACCTGTAGTTCTACTGGAATGGGCCTAGGACACACTCACTGTTCCTAGTTGAACATGGGTAAGAAGGAGGAATGCCATCGGACAGGGTCAGCGAGAGGCTTAGCTAGTCTGAGCCAAGGGTCCTTAGTTTAGAGCTGCTTGGTAACCAAAGACTTTAGTCCAGGCACTTGATCCTGGCATGGTTCTGGGCCTTTATCTCATCTGCTGTGTAATGGAATAATAACTTTTCCATTTGAGTTCCTGCCCAGCTGCTGTGAGGGCAGAGTTGTGAAGTGAGACCATCACAGCTCCAGTGTTCAGGCCCCTGGGGCCCTCTTGTTGTCTAAACTCTTTAGGAGGTGGGACTAGAGTATCAGTGTGCCACAGTTCCTAAGGATGCCCATGCCTGTCTCTGCCACTCCTACCCCATCTTTTTGTTTTCTCTCCTGCTTTCCACTTACGTTCTGGCTTTTCCTTGAACCAGTTCTGGAAAAGGCTCCATTTTCCAAGACCCACATATCCTACCAGGCCCCAAGTTGTGTCCCTTGCCTTGCTTGGACCACTCCTTACAGGATGTTCTCTGCGCCCTTGGACCCCGATGGGACCGTGTTCCGGCTCTGCTTCACAGCCTTTGTCTGGTGGGTCATCACTTTTCCCCTGTTCGGCTTCTTCTTCTGCATCATCTGGTCTCTGGTGTTCCACTTTGAGTACACGGTGGCCACTGACTGTGGGGTGAGTTCCAGGCTTCCCGGCACCTTGGGCAGGGGCAGGTTATGAGGCAGTGGTAAGGGAAGATCCGGGAGTAGGGGAAAAGTGGAAGGTCAGAGAGAGGAAAGTGACAAAGGGGTTGGGGGTGGGACAAGTCAGAGTTTATGGAGAAATTAGAGACAGGAACTCTGAGAGCAGAGTCACCACCACCTCTAAGAATTGGAAGAGGATTACAGAAAATACTAAAGAGTTGGGGCAGAGGATGTTGAAGGCACCTGAGGGAGGGAAGGAATTGGGACTGGGCAGGATTGGGCAGGAAAAGGAGGAAGATAGAAAGAAAAATTGGAGCCAGGATAAGTAACAGGTAGTTTTAGGGGAACCATTCCTGTTCTGTGATCTTCTAGCTTGGTTTCTCTACTGGCAGCTCTAGGCCCCACAACCCATATCCACTCAGGCTAGCTAGAAACCAGGATGGACTTCCTGCTTCCCAGATCAGTCTCCCAGGTCTTTTCTGAGGGACCAGGAATACAAGTTGTGTGTCAGAGGCATGGAGATGAAGATACACTTGCTCTTAGCATCTATTCACACAAGACAGTTCTTAGACATAGTTACAATGTAGTGAGTTGGAGTTCTTTTCCTTTCTTTCTTTTTCTTTTTTTTTTTTAAAGATTTGAATTTTACTTATTCCTGTGTGTCTGTGTATGGATATGTGGGTATGATGCCAGAAGATGGCATCAGATTCCCTGGAGCTGGAGTTACAGGTTGCTATGAGCTGCTTGGGGTGGGTGCTGGGAACTGAACTGGGGTCTTTTGAGAAGGCAGCAAGCTCTCTTAACCACTGAGCCATTGCTTGCTATTGAATTGGGATTCTTACTGTGATAAAAAGGGGAACCCAGGGGCTCCAGGGCTCTGAGGAGACATTTTACCCAGCTTGGACACTGGAGATGGTTTCTTTCCTGAAGGTGGAGACTTTGTTGCTGGGATGTGTAGAGGTGAGAAAGGGTCATTGTGAATACTAGGCTAACAACTGTGCATTTCATCCTGAGGGTAATGGAAGCTTTATGAGGATTTTAAGCAAGAAGAGACATGATCAGGTCTGTGCTTTAGAATTTCCTTCCAGCTTCTGAATGCAGAAAGACTAGGGATCAAGAATAGGGAGACCAAGCCAGGCAGTGGTGGCACATACCTTTAATCCCAGCATGCCAGAGGCAGGAGGCCAGCCTGGTCTACAGATTGAGGTTTAGGAATGTGAGGGATATACACGGAGAAACCCTATCTTGAAACCCCCCTCACAAAAAAAAAAGAATAGGGAGACCAGTGGGAATGCTAGTCCAGTGGTATGTGCTACTGGTGACCAGCACCAAGGAGATATAGACCAGCATCAGATGAGGAAGTGGAGCCCAGAGAAGGAATAAATAGGATGATCAGGAGCTGGAGTTTTTGTCAAGTTGGTAAGGGGTTGGAGGATAAGAAGGTGGATAAGCCTTTTATAACTAGTAGCATATATGGGGGTGGGGACTTTTGCCGGAGGCCAAAAGAATTATTTTTTAATGGTATAATCTGATAAGGAGTGTGTGTGTGTGTGTGTGTGTGTGTGTGTGTGTGTGCCAGAGGACAGTCTTGGGTTGTCATATTCACTTTGTTTTTTAAGACAGTCTCACTTGGCTAGGCTGGCCAGCCAGCAAGCTTCATCGCCCTCTCTTTGCCTCCCCAGCACTGGAATCACAAGTGCCTGCCATCGTGCCTGTTCTTCTACCTGATCTCCAGGGCTCAAACTCACACAGCAAATACTTCCTGAGCTATCTTTCCAGTCCCTGGGTAGGGGATTTCCTAGAACTTCCCCACTATGAGTTTCTGATCTACTTCTCTGTTTAGAAAGTGGTTCTTTGCCCATCAGTGCTTTCTGCTCTGGGCTTATGGGGACATTTGGAATGAACTGTATGTATCTGGTGTCTGATAAGTTTTTGAGGTTGTTGTAGGCACAGTTAGTGAAGTAGGAAAACTATGTGCTGGAGAAGGAAGTGGAAATATTTACCTAATTTATGTGTGTGTATTTGTATGTGGTGGGTGGCACAGACTCTACTCTTAAAGTCCTGCCTCACCTTTAATCTGAAAGAAGTTTGTGAAGTCAGCCTGATAGTCACCCACCTTCTCTTCTTCTCAGTCAGGTACTACCACCTTGAATGTTCTCCCAGTAGGCTTTAGATACTGGTCCTGGTCCTCACAAAGTAGCTGAGATTAGAAGTAGTCTTCAGAATGACTATTCCAGGAAGGCGGCACTCAGTCACCCAATTCAGGGCCTGAGAGAGGCTGTAATGGCAAGAGGTTTCTTTCACTGTTTGGTGTGCTGCCTTTCCCGTTAGCGGTTTTCTTATACTCAGTAGCCCTGTTGACTCACAGCCTTTTTCTCAGGCTTTTTATGAAAGCCTGATTTATAAAAGCCATCACTTTTATATCCACTGTGGGCTTGACACTGTCAACCAGGTATATTGGTGAATGCTTTTAATGCCAGCACTCTCAGGTGGATCTCTGTAATCCAAAGCCAACTTGGTCTACATAGCAAGTACCAGACCAGCTGGGGCTTCATAGTGAGCCCTCTGTCTCAATTAAACAAAATTATAAATCACCCTATAAGATAGGTGGCATTATAACTATATTACCAGTGTAGACGCCGGAGCTCAGAGAGGTGAAGGGCCTGCTCAAAGTCACCTAGATAATAAAGACAGAGTTCAGATTCGGACCCAGCTTTTAGAACAGCTCTCTGAGAACTCTGTGCTTAGCTTCCTCTGGCAGTGCTGATGTGGCTGTGAAGTCCTTGGATTGCCTACCCCATGCCCTGGGAGGTTCCTCCAGCATTGCCCACTGTACCAGCAGTCCAGAGGTTCATTCAGCATCTTTGAAAGGAAGGAATGGAGCTTCCAGAATTAGTCATAGCAGGGTCTCTGGGTTGCTGGGCTCTACACTACCCTGGCTGTTGTGGGCAATGGACAGACACTTCTGGTACTGGAATCTTTTACAAATGCAACTCTCACCTTTCAGGCCTGCATGTCATACAAATCACTGCTTTGCAAGAGACCTCTTCCCACCCCTGCCCCGGCCCCACCTACACCACCACCCACAGTGCTCCCATCCCCAGTCCTGTCTGTACAGAGAACTACACTCCTTCAGCTCCACGTTCTCATCTCCCTCTCTCTCACCATGCTTAAGGAGTGAGACTGCTGCTCCACAAAGAGTGAGGCGTTCCAGGCAGGAGAGTCTTTCTTTTGAGGCAGACTTTTTTTGTAGCCCTGGCTGGCCTGGAACTCAGAGAGATGCACCCGTCTTTGTCTCTGCTGATGTTAAAGGTGTGCACCACCATGCCCAGCAAGCCCATTTTCTTAGAAGATCCCATTTTCTTTTTCTTTCATTTTGTTTTGGAGACAGGATTTCTCTGGGTAGCTCTGGCTGTCCTGGAACTTGTTCTGAAAACTAGGCTGGCCTCAAACTCAGAGCTCCTCCTGCCTCTGCTTCTTGTGTGCTAGGATCAAAGGTGTGTGCCACCTCTTCTGCCTGGCAGAAGACCCCACTTTCCTTAACATGATCACATGATCAGGATAGGAATTATCCTCAGGATCTCATGGCATCCTCTACACATTAGTGCACCTGCCTAGGGGGATGAGTGGAGCCAGGAGCAGCTGAGAGGAACAGCTCAGCAGGGTGGCACTGTTCCAAATAAAGTCCAAAGCTCTGTGACTCATCCTGGTCTTTAGGCCTCAAACCTGGGATCCTGGGATGCCCACAGAGCCATATTCAGGCACAACCCTGAGCTATTAGTATAGGGAGAACCTGAACTCATATGCACACCTGCTCAAACGTGCAGGTTCCAATCTCAAGAAAGATGGAGATATCTTACCCTGTCCAAATCCCAGACAGACCTAGGAAATGAACATGTCAGTCCCAGGACCTAGAAGTGGAAGGCTTGAGAGGGTGCCAGGAGAACTTGGATGAAAAGGGAGTGGCTTTAATAGATGAGAAGAAGGCCTTCCTGGTGGGTGGGACCAGCAAAGGAGATGCCTAGACTCCCGGAATAACTCTCTTAGGTGCCCAATTACCTGCCATCAGTGAGCTCCGCCATTGGTGGGGAGGTTCCCCAGCGCTATCACACCGCGAAGACGTAACCGGACGTAAGCCGTGGGGCGAAGAACCACCCCTTCGCCTATTGGAACCACTACCTCAGCTGTGCGTCCCCGTGTCCGGGTTACCGCCTTCTCTGCCGCCTCAACTTCAGTCTCAACGTGGTGGAGAACCTTGCGCTGCTCGTGCTCACCTACGTCTCTTCCTCCGAGGACTTCAGTGGGTGCCAGACAAGGGAGGGGTGAAGGGCACGAGAAGGGGATGCACCCCCCTTTCCTGCCTAAGGGTGAGAGTGGGGTCCATCCTCCTTTCTCCCCCCAGCCATCCATGAAAATGCTTTCATTGTGTTTATCGCGGCATCTCTCAGTTACATGCTCCTCACCTGCATTCTTTGGCGGCTGACCAAGAAGCACACAGTAAGTCAGGAGGTACGGTCTACCCCTACTGGGCACTAGGAAGCCCAGGAGAAAATAAAGAACATTTGTCCTTAGGATGTGGGTAATGATGGGTGACAAATGACTTTCCATTTGGAACTCAGCAAAAAGGCATGGGGACTTTGGGCTGAGACTTGGAGAAAAGTGGAGAATGGTTAACTTGTCCCGGCCAACCATTTGAGTAGTACTGGAGAATGCATAGAGGCTGAATATGGGGCCCAAATCAAGGGTAGCAGCCAGACCCGGTGGGTTAGAAATACTTTGTCACTGGAGTGGTTTGTAAGAATCCCTACCTATCTATATGGCCTTTCTTTGCCCCACTGTAACTGTACCTGAAAGTGTTGGCTTGGTGGGTGAACTCCATGCATCTTTCCTACTCCGTCCCACTGAAGTGGGAAGGGCAAGAGATAGCACTATCCCTTGGTTTCTTTATCCCCCTAAATGCAGGGATGTAGACAATGCTCATCATGTTTGCTGCCCCTGCCTACACTCCCTTCCATGCCCACTTGGGGATGCAAGAGGGAAGTCCCAGCCGTTAGGAACTGAGTCTAAGAGGGAAAGGCACCCACATATACCCAACAAGCTACAGAGTGATCAAATAGTCCGTCCTCTAGGATCGCAAGTCCTACAGCTGGAAACAGCGGCTCTTCATCATCAACTTCGTCTCCTTCTTCTCGGCGCTGGCCGTCTACTTCCGGCACAACATGTACTGTGAGGCTGGAGGTGAGGCCAGGCTGGGATCTGGAAGTGCTCACAAGTGACCTCAGAGCAGCTGTGCTGCGTTTCTGGGGTTTTTGTAGTAGGCGGTGGTCTTGGGTACTGGCTGTCACTGTGTTCTCTGTGGTGGGCTGGTAATGTGATTAAGAAGTCACTAAGAGGGTAAACCAAGAGGCTCACTGTGCCCTATTCCTTGTGTCCTCCTAACAGTGTATACCATCTTTGCCATCCTGGAGTACACCGTTGTCCTAACCAACATGGCGTTCCACATGACAGCCTGGTGGGACTTCGGGAACAAAGAGCTGCTGATAACCTCTCAGCCCGAGGAAAAGAGATTCTAAACCCTTCTCTGATNAGTGTATACCATCTTTGCCATCCTGGAGTACACCGTTGTCCTAACCAACATGGCGTTCCACATGACAGCCTGGTGGGACTTCGGGAACAAAGAGCTGCTGATAACCTCTCAGCCCGAGGAAAAGAGATTCTAAACCCTTCTCTGATGCTGGGAAGAGAACCCACTGCCCAGAAACTCCCTATGTCCATGTCCTCTCTGGACCCTTCTCTAGCTGGGGACTAAGGGAGAAGAGCAAGAGCGGGATTGACGAGGCTGACCCAGCCCCACGGGGGTTGTCGAGAGACATCACTGTAAACTGAAAGCTCCACCGCTTGGTGCTTAAAAAAAAAAAGTCCTGAGGATCATGACCATTATCCAGTTTTTGACCTTTACACAGACCCTTCTGAGGTTAGGAACCACTGTGCAGTGCGGCTACCACAGTGATCCACTGTGCACACCCAAGAATGCTGTAGTTCTAGGAATTGCCTAGGGGTCCCCTGCCATCAGCCTCACTGCGTTCCTGTGTAGGACTGGGGGGTGGGGGAAGGCTGTGTTGGTGTCTCTGAGGCCATCTGATGGCAGTAATGCCCTGTACTTGACAAATGACTTGTTCTAGAATCATCAAGCATATTTCCCTCCCTGTCTAAACCACTGGCTTTTTGGGTGCGCTGAAATATGCCTATAAGCTTAGCACAGTGGAGGCTAAGACTGGTGGACTGCTTCAAGATCCATGCCAACCTGGGCTACAGTGAGAACTCATCTCAAAAATGAAATGTCAGGTGTGATAAAACATGCACATCAGAGGCAGGCAGACAGCTATGAGTTCAGGGCCAGCTTGGTCTATACAATGAGTTTCAGGCCACTCAAAGACCCTGTTTCAGAAAACAAAATAGCCCCTAAAATCAAAGGCTTATAAAAGACCTTTCCCTCTGGCAAGGGGCAGGGGTCAGAGGTAGAATTCCCTACTCCAGAATGGGTTCCTTGTTTTTCCTTCATTCTCTCTACTGCTCCCCAGCTTTTATTTGTATATTTTATTTCAAAGGACAATAAATTTTTTTCTTTTGCCAACAATCTGGCGTAGGTATGTTACTACTGGGGCTCATCTGTACATCGCAGCTGGTGAAGAACAGAGAGAGTGAGTCTGCAGCAGGTCATTTTCATGTGGTGTCTCCTTTAGCCCTTCTGCCCAGTGTTTCCTAAGGCAGCCTCAGCCTCCATTTTGGTGAACACAAGTGGCTGAGCTGTCTCTGAAATGACTCAGCCTGGCTCTGGCTGTAATCCTGCCAGTAAAGACCTGTCCCCTTGTAGGATGAGGGGACAACTCTGATGTATGACTGAAAGCACACGTCTTCAGACTGATGGTTCTGGAGCCTTGACCAGGAAGTTGTTCCCTCAAGCTTTGCATCCTAGTCCACTATGGCATCCCTGGCTGGGCCCCAGCGCTTTGCTAGGGAAATTGAGGGTGGTGGTAGAGAACCACAATGAAGCCTACTGTCTTCTGTCCCCTCTTAGAGGAAACAAAAGGTTCCCAGTCTCTGCAGAGCCCTGGCTCATGCCCACCCGCTAATGCCCAGCACATAGGGAGGAGCCGGGGCCAATGGAGACAGGAGGTTTTATTGATGCTGATGGGGTAGGAAAGGCCCCCAGGAGCATGGGGCCTGAGTCAGTCAGCAGTCGCATAAGGCCTGGGCACATGGGGCAGGTTAGGGCATTTTTCTTCTCAGGGTTCGGTGGCTCCTCCTTTGTGGGGGGAATATCTTGGAGAGCCTACTCCAAGAGCAAAGGCAGAGGTTAGAGCCCCTAACCTGAGAGGAGGCACCACAACAGGCAGCAACAACTTTGTGGAAAGCTGGATGAACTGGTCAGTAGCAGGAAATGGAAGGTGGCACTGGGCTAGCCTCTTAGACAGGTCAACCTGGCTTAGGTGAACTCACGGAATATTTGGTATTCCCAAGCAGAGTGGGGCAGGGCCCAAAGCCCCTTTCCCTGTGTACCTCCTTAAGGAATAAAAGGCCACCAGGGAGTCCCCTGGCAAGGGATGCCAGAATTAGTCCTTAAGGCACAGCTGAGGGGCAGACAAGGCGCCAAGGCACAACTGGTGGGGGGACAAGGGGTAGCCTCCAAGCTGAATGCCAGGGTCACAAGAGGATGCAGGACCGCCCACGCTTTATCGGTGTTGGGTTAAGCACTGCCCGGACAGCCTCTGCAAACACCTCCTTGACGCCGTCCTGCTGCAGCGCTGAGCACTCAAGGTAGCGTACAGCATGGATCTGCTTGGCCAGTGCCTGGCCCTGCTGCGGTGTGATGGGCGCTTGACCCTGCTCCTTGAGGCGCCGTAGGGTATCAGGCTGGGCTCTCAGGTCCTTCTTGGTGCCCACCAGGAGGATAGGGACATCGGGGCAGTGGTGACACACCTCTGGATGCCACTTGTGCCTCACATTTTCATAGGAAGGTGGACTGGCAATGGAGAAACAGATGACAAAAACGTTGGTCTGAGGGTAGGAAAGGGTGCGCAGGCGGTCATATTCCTCCTGGCCCGCAGTGTCCCACAGGTTCAGGTTCACTGTGCGCCCATCAACTGCACTCTGGGCGCTGTAATTGTCAAACACAGTGGGGATGTATTCCTTGGGGAAGGCATTAGTCGTGTAACAGATGAGAAGGCATGTCTTGCCCACAGCCCCATCACCCACCACCACACACTTGATGCTCTGCATTGTGTATAAAGCCGCGGAGTGGAGGCACTGCCTCCTCCCTCTTCTGGACCCCACTGGAAGTAGTAACCTATGGAGAGATGAGAGGGACATTCTTGATTTAGGAGACTTGTACCTACTGAAAAGAAAAGATGACGATATACAGAGAAAAAACACTTCTTGTTCAGTTATCTTGACATCATCCCCAAATCTCATCAAGACAAACATTAGAAACAAAGAGAGGCACTGAGCAAGATGCTGCAAAGCCGTAGCATTCTATGAGCTCTGGTACCAGCCCAGTCCAACTGCTATTTCTAGCAATGACAATGGACAAAGGTCTCCTTTAAACAAACCTCAGTTTTCTTATCTGCAAATTGGAGATAATATCGACTCACATACTTACTATATGGATTAGTTATTACATTTAAAGCACTGAGAACAGTACCTGGTTAACTAATACTAGCTATTTTTATTCTTCCTCGATTCAAGGATCCGCTAGATCATCTACTACATATGGACTCTTCTCACTAGTCTGATCTCCCAATATTTGCTCCAGAGCCTCAAAAATTAAAAGCCAATATGCATGATGGTAGTGGGGGACGCCTTGGTGGTAAGTGGAAAGGGAACCTTGGAGCTGCGGGCTGCAATGGACTCAAGCACTGGCTGGTTCTCCCCCAGGCTGCAGCTTCTTCTAGCCCAGCTGGGAGGGAAGTGGTTACCTGATGAGGCTACTTCTCACGTTGCCGTTAACAGGATTCCCATCTGCTCTGTATGAGCATGTATTCAACCTTCAGATATTCAGACAGACCCTCAGAGTGGGTAGCAGCGTGAATAAAGTAAAGAGAACCAGACTGAAGACCAGAGAAAAAGTTCTACCTCAGTTCTCTGACTCACTGCAGCCATCACGAAGCACTTATCCCCTCTGGGTCTCAGGTTTTCTTTTCAGGAAATGAAGGTAAAAAGTGTATGACAGGGCTAGAGAGATGACTCAGCAGTAGGAGCAGCTACTGTTTTGAAGACCTGAGTTCAATTCCCAGCCCCTGCTTTAAACACTCCACAATTGCCTCTAGCTCCAGATCTAGGGTTCCCTTTGGCCTCTGAGGGAGCCAGCATTCATACAAAAACACACATACCAGCATACGTACACACAGCCGGGTGTGGTGTGTTTACCTATATCCAAGCACTCAGGCAGGAGGATTACGATAAGTTTGAGGCCAACCTAGTCTACCTAGTGAGTTCTAGACCAGCCAAAGATATATAGTAAAGTCCTGTCTCAAAACAAAAACAAACAAAGACTTAGGCTTAAGGAGGAAAACATTGCAGGTTTTCTCTCATATGTAAAATCTAAATTAAAATATAGATCAGATTTAAATATGTGTGCGTGTGTGTGACATGAAAGCAGAAGGGGACTATTTGGGAAGAGGAAGGACATTAGTGTGGAGAGAGGAAGGGTGACTATGAGGAGAGTATAATGATAAATATACATACATAGGAAAATGAAAAATATAATGATGATAATATGATACATACATAGGAAAACTTCATAATAAAATCTACTTTCTTATATACTAACTTAAAAAAACTTAAAGTAGAACTCCTGGGCCTGAAATCTTAAGATCAACACAGAAAGGGACTAAGCAGCAGTAAGAGTAAGACCCCTCCCAGGAGGTGGTGGAGCATGCCTTTAGTCCCACTCTGAAGACAGGCAGGGAGATCTCTGTGAGCTTGGGGCCAGCTTGGTCTACAGATTGAGTCCCTGGACAAAATCACACAGAGAAACCCTGTCTCAAAAAAAAAAAAAACCAAACCAAAACACAAAGACTAACACACCCCCTGCCCCAAGTCCAGCAGTGAACCTACACAGGCAGGAAGGCAAGGAGGGTATTCCGGCTATCAGTCCCGAGGCCCACGAGACTCAACGTACAACAGGCCCTCTAGGGGGGTGGTTATCAACCAGCAAATCAGTAAATCAGTCCTCAAAGGAGTGGGGCTGGCCAAGGAAGAGGGTCTGCCATGGGAAAAGGGCTACGAATGAGTGTCCACAACAAGGTGTGGCACACCTCTGACCTGCTGGGTTCACCTGCAACCTCAACCCTCAATGAAACACCTCCATATGGTACAAGTCTTTACAGAGAGCATGGCAGGTGTTACTCAATTCTCCTCCTGACTGGTAGGACTTTATTTTACAAACTCAGAAACCAAGCCCAGAGCTGTTAAAGTCATCCAGCCTCACACAGCTATGTGGAGTTTGGGAGCCAGGACACAAACTCAGTTCTGTGATCCAAAGTCCTAAGCTTTCTTCCTCTCCCAACAGAACTCTCCTCTCTTTTCCCCTTGCTTTTAGTCGTACTATCTTTACTGTTACTGTTAGCACCACTGAGCACTAGCTCTGGACTGGAGCTCTACCATGACGTCCTAGCTCCAGCTCTCCGGCAGGTCTTTCCCCTGAAATTCTATGGCTGGAGTGGGTGAGATGAGTTCCCTTACCTACGAGACTACATGCCATAGGCTTATCTCACTTATGTCAAATTGGAAGGAAAGAGTGGCTGCGGGAGGCCAATATGTACAATTAGACTTTGATTATGACTTAAAAAAAATCTTTGCTGGAAATGTGGCTCAGTGATATTTGCACTTGCCTCATACACGTAAAGGCCCAGTTTCAATCTCCAGAATTTTACTCCCTAATAATAAATATAATTAAAAAAACTTGGTTTAGTAAATAAATTGATGTTTGAAGATCTATATATAAGCAAATGACAACAACTTGTTCTAGGTTTTTATACCCAACTTATTCAGATCATGCCTAGACTCTTTGTCATCAAACTTGATCACAATATAAGAGGGGTTTTAGAATCATACAGACCTGGATTTAGATGAATTGCCTCTGTAATCTTCAGTTTCCTTATCTCTCAAATTCAGCCTCAAGAGTAGTTCTCACAGGGTTGCTATACAGGTTAAACGCGTTAATATACAATATCTGCACGATATAGTATGAGTTCCTAGCTCCTTCTCCAAAAGGGTCTACAATGTTGTCTATAAAGCCAATCTCGGGGGCTGGAGAGTTGGCTCAGTGGTTAAGAGCTTTGCCTGCTCTTCCAAAGGTCC
>LOEQ01000307.1:632234-644108 GCA_001685075.1 Bramus lutescens | reverse complement strand
GTTGATCCTAATTTACCGGTAAACCACGCCCATCAGATCTCAAGCTCCACACATCTCTAAAGGCACTTAAGACTAGGACTCCTTCCTCCTCCATCATGATGTGACTGTTCCTACCTGAGTATTGTCCTAAATTGAAATGAATTCATTGAGTAAAATATTTGGTTAAGCAAGAGTACCCAAGTTAAGAAACAGCTAGAGAAGTATGGAAAGAGCTCCAGAGAATCAGTCTAAGGGGAAATGGGAACAGTGAAAGAAGAAGTTAAATGCCAAGAGGAAGTGAGAAGACCTACAGGGAAAGAAAACAGGAACACCGAATGAGGAAGTGAAACTACTGAGAGAGGAAATGCAAACACGGAGAGAAGAGGTAGGAGCACTAAAAGAGGAAGTGAGAACACAGAGAAAGGAAGTTGTAACAGGAGAATAGGATGTGGGTACAGGGAGGGAGGAAGTGAGAACATCAGAAGGAAAAGGATACTGAGAGATAGAGAGAGCAAGGATAGAAAAGGAAGAAAAAAATAAGGCATAATGGAAATTCAAACACAAACTGAAGCAGGCATATGGATAGAGGAAGTAGAACAAGTTGAGCTAATAATCAAACTGACTTCCTAGAGAATTCATCAATAGTTTCTTAAACCTAAAGTCTGTTGTGCCAGGGTGGTACAGTTCCATATTGATTTTACCAAATGGTAGTCAAATCTGTTTTGGTATTAGACATTTGACAGGATTAAGCCAAATGAGACTGTCTGTACACATATATCCCTCAGATAATACTCTTCCGAAGGAACAAGCATGTGTAAGTTTGAAGGGTAATTCAGCATGAAATAAACTAGGCAAACCATCAAGAAAACCATAAATATAATAGATTTCATTTTCAAAGTTCCTAGGGTAAACTTTAAGTAACAATAACTGGGTTAATCTGGAAACAAATGAGAA
This sequence comes from Bramus lutescens, assembly GCA_001685075.1. NCBI lineage: Eukaryota > Metazoa > Chordata > Mammalia > Rodentia > Cricetidae > Bramus > Bramus lutescens. The sequence continues at coordinate 643,175 of LOEQ01000307.1, read as the reverse complement.
TCTTGGATTAGAGTTATATGTAAATTATTAAACCACTTATAAATTTAAGTTTTAATATTATAAATACTGTCCATGTGTGCATTCACTGCCCATTACTTAAAAAAATCATGGAGAAATAAACATTATAAAATCTATACTGACCTATACTGGATCCAAGGAAGCTAAAAAATAGTTGAGATACACTTCTGTGGAAAACAGCAGCTTTAAGAAGATCTGGTTTGTTCACTTAGAAGAAGAAATACTTGAGTAACTGAGGGAATCATGAGAAAGCTAAAGACACATCCAAACTCTTCAAAAAAAGAAAAAAAGATTGAAAAGAGGAAAAGGCAGCAGAGAAGGTTGACCTAGACTTCTTATTCTTCCTGATGCAATACTGAAGAAACATCATCTTTACCCAAAATATTGCCTTTGGAGGGTATATATGTATGTCTAATTTGAGATTACATTTTATTCCTATATCCACCTATAATACTAATACCATGCATAATTTATTAAGCACTAATTTGAAGCAGGCATTATGTTAATCTTGTTCTAGACATGACTTCATTGAATCCTCTCAAGGATTTTGAGAGACTGGCACAACTATCTCAAGACATTTCAAGCCACAGCCACCAAGACTGAAGAAGTTTCCATGGTTGCATTTCATGGTCACATAGCACAAAAATTCATCGTCACAAGTTAAACCAAGGATTTATTACAAAGCTAACTATTAAATGCTGCTTTCATGGAAGCATGCATTAAGCCTACTTTGAAAATGTCACAGTGTTTTAGATTTTATGCATTGCCACAAGGAAAATGCAATTTCCAAAGAGTCAGAAGGCAAAGGTGTTACCAGCATGTCTTTGGCTCTTCTGAAGTTTGAAACTTCCATGGCCTATGCCAAACACAAAAAGAATATGGAACACAACACACAATAGACACAGGGCATGTGGGTAACAATGTGTCTTTGTGTGTGTGGGGGGTGTATATTGTCCTCAGGCAGGGTGCATGCTGACCTGTGATGTTGGTAAGAAGGTATTCTACTAATACTATCCATCCCTGAAGATCAAGCATTTTTCTGGAAAATCAACTAAAGCCAAAAGTCCTGAAAAGCATGATTAAGCTTGAAGCCTTCAATGCCCTGTAGAGCACTGGTGATACTGGGTGAGACCAGAGAGACTGTGGGAGGAGGTAAAAGTGTTTGTAGAATTCCTGTACAATCTCCGGATCAATTTCTGTTCCAAATTGTCAGCATCATCAGGTATTTCACAGCAGTATTTTAATCCATGATATACACATGGGTAAACTCTGTTAGTGTGAGGAAATTCAATGGAGGAGGAAAAAACACAAATGCATTCTATTCTCTGTGACAAAATTGTTTTATTTTGTATCCTAATAAATATGGCAAACTAGGAGAAGCTGATGATAATGGCCTTATTTAACCCTTGGGAAGAGAGTTTCAGTGAGATTAGATTTCACCAAGATAGATTATTTCTCTGGTTGTGACTCATTCAATGCAAGAGACATCCCAACACCCCTACTGTCAACACACACCTGAGTTTACTGACACCATTCACACTGGATTATGTGTGTCCTAAGTCACTCATATCCATGTTGGACTTCTGGATGTCTACTCTAATGTACTGTGATGATGATACCCTGGCATTACCAATTAGATGTAGCTGTGGGACTATGGTACCCAACAAACACACCCTTTCAGTGCACTTCACTCCCAACTCAAAGCTGGTACAACCACTATGGTGTTATTCTGTTTCAAACGGGCCTCAAGGTTTACATATCAACCTAGCACTTGGGTCTCAAGTACAGACTACATCAAGGTCACACTAAGACAAGAGTTTGATGGTATCCACTCTTAAAGTTTCACACGGCCATGTTGTCTAGGAAGATGTTAAGATGCATCTGAATGAACTTCCCATTGAGCCGGCCTTCAGTCACACTGAGTTGGGTCATGAAGAGCCTCACTAGCTCCTTTTGGTGATGACCTCTTTCATTTGACCCTCCTCTGCCCCTCTTCCTCCTGTTCCTCTCATAGACTGGTTCAAGCAGCTTTCTGCATATGAACCATGCTCTTTCCCCATCTTTGATATGTCAGAGAACACTACTGTCATCATAGATTAGATATCATCCTTTTTAAGTTGTTCTTATAGAAAAGTCTACTATTAAAAGAAATTTAATGTTTTTCTACTTAAAAGATATAATTTAAATGTCATGATAATTATTTCCTTCATCATGTTCACATATAATCATCACTAGGAGGGCTCAGCCAGCTTCAATGTCAACAGTTTGGAGCTTAGAAGTAAAGAAGCAGAATGTTCCCAGTAATGGTGGCATGTGCCTTTAATCCCAGCACTTAGGAGTCAGAAGCAAGCAGATCTCTGTGATTTCGAGGCCACTTGGGCCAGTCTGGTCTACCGAGTGAGTTCCAGGACAGCCAAGGCTACATAGAGAAACCCTGTCTTAAAACAGAAGAAGAGGAGGAGGAGAAGGAGGAGGAGAAAGATGAAGACGAGAAAGAGGAAGAAGAGGGAGCAAAAGAATACATTCGTCTATTCCAGTGTGATTGAAAGAAAGGGGTGTCTAGAGAAATCAGCAATGGTCATGTTTGTGAAGTATGTCACAGGATCAAAGACACTGTCAGGAACTGATCTGGAAGTCATCTTAAATCAATAATCTATATTCATTCTGACCATACCCCAAAGACCTAAGTGAAGCCGAATTAATTCCAAGGTAACGAAATTGTTTACTGGAGGAGCTTGGAGGGAGAGCCTCCTCCTGTCAGGGCTGGAGTTATGACCCAGGACTCTAGCCCAGGTTCATAGTAGGGAGTAAGTGGTCAAATGCTAGAAAAAATGTACCATCTGACCAGGAGAGGAGCATGGACAAGTTTGAATTTGCAGATTAGGTAGTGTGAGAATAGAGAGACTGAAGAGATGAGACTAATGTGCTGCATTTGTGATGTTAGGAAATGTGTTTGAGGGTAAGACCTTACCTGTAAGTTCATTGCAGAGAGCTAGAACTGAGATTGCCTTATAGGATTGGGAAAAGAGGTGGGAAGAGGTCACATTTGTGTCTATGCAGAGCTTTCTGTTCTGGAAGATGTGGATCTATTTTAAAGAAAGGGATAAGTCAGACAAGATGGCACAGAGCTGTAATCCTAGCACTCACAAGGTAGAAGCAGGAGGATTGTCATGAGGTACTGAGAAGCCTGCTACACAGCCTGAGTTCCAGGCAACCCAGGGAAACAAAACAAGGCACTGCCTAAAGCACCAACAAAATAGAGGCACAACTGAATAGTGTTGAGTGGTTGTAGACATGGTACAGCCATCACGCCCTCTCCAGTAAGTGACAGCAATGCAGCAGAATGGCCATGGCCAAGCTCCTTAGCAAGACTCTGCCTAGAATATGCCCTTGACACTCATATGGCTCATTAATTGAAAATCAGAGTTTTCTTTGTCACATAAAAACCATTTGGCCTGGTGAGATGGATCAGTGGCAAAAGCACTTGAAACAAGGCCTTGTACATGCCGAGACACCACACACACAATAGATAAATGCATGTAGCAAAAATGGTTTTAGAAATTAATTTAAATTTTCTCATCTTGGTCAGTGCAGTTATTCTTTTCTTCCTTTTGTTTCTTTTATGACTAGCACAAATGTATATGTTGAGAGACCTACGGGACATACATGATACTGGAGAGACCTACAGGACATACAAGATACTGGAGAGACCTACAGGACATACATGATACTGGAGAGACCTACAGGATATACATGATACTGAAGATTTCAGTCACTGAAACACAACGAATACATATATTCAATAGATAGTGCTCCTCAGGAAAAATTTAAGCATTTGAAATTGCCAATAATTGCTCCATAATTTAAAAATTTGAAACTCTGCAAGGAGAGAATTCTAATGTATGTTCTCAGAGAACTGGAATGTGACTTAGGACCCCTACAGAGAAGGTGTACCATGCTGATTGGTTGTGGACCCCTACAAAGAAGGTGTACCATGATTATTGGTTGTGGTCTTTCCTATATTGAGCAAGTATCTCTTAAATGAAATCACATTCTACATGATTTCAATGTCAGGCCTTTTAAATGCCTTCAATACATTATAATCTAAAACTAAACAGAGCATAAGAGAGCACCCCAGAAATAGCATTTAAATTAATCACAGTTAATGAAAACTCCAAAGTAGATAACGAGATGAATGATTGAGTGCGCTATTTCATAATGTATTGATTTTAAACTGTGTGCCTAGTCACTGTAAGATGCCATCAGCATTTCTGCTTTTACCTCCAAAAATCCATTGAAAAAAATGTCTTAACCAGCAGAAACAAATGCTAACCATTCTAAGTTAGTTTTTTAATAAAGCTCAGCTCTGCTGGTTGGTATATTGTCTGTGCACAGAATAAGCTCTATCCCTGTATTGGCCTTGTAAATGTAAATTGTAAATGGAAACATTCTTCCAAATAAGAGACCACTTTATAGCCTTCTCCTGGCACAAAATCCCATAATAAACTGTGAGAATTTTAATTTAAAGCAAAGTTTAAAAGTCACTGTGGTTCGCCAAGATTATCCGTCATAAAAATGTCTTGAATGTTTATTTGTCAACAACTTATGTAATTAGCCCAAATTAATCTCAAGCCAAAATTGAACCCAAAGCTCTCAAATACTTTTAGAAAGCAGGACTGGGTGTGCGATGGATTAATGACATGGCAGTAACATGAAGGAATATGAATTAAATAAGGGGTATTGAGGGGAGGGTAATGAGGGGACAGAAAGTAAACTGTATGCGTTGGGGGGGATTGGGAGTGTGCATATGTGTTAGAGCCAAGACAACATACAGTTTAAATAGACACTTTCTGTTATCTTTAAAGAAAATCTTATTGGATTCAAATTAGTGCTTCTTTGGGAATCTTCAGGACTTTATCACTTGATGCAGATTTCAGACTGGACAAATAACTCAAACTCAGGGCATTGTCTATGTTCTCACAAATAAGAGTTGCTTTGGAACAACGCAGATACAGAGCTGGGAGATGGTTCAGCAGGTTAGGATGAGTGGCCAAGCCTGACAACCTTAACCCCATCTCCCGACCAGCATGATGGAAGGAGACAGCGTGAGTTGTCCTTTGACCTTGACATTAACCACAGCAAGCACCCATGGGAACACATGCACACACATGAATAACTAAGTGAAGTAATTCAAGCTAACTTGTCAAAGGAACAATGTAGTCATTCCTTTTGTGCAAGTCTGCCAGAAGTTTAGTCAACTGAAGGCAAATAATTCAAATATTTTCTCTTCTAGACACAAATTAACATAAGACTTTTAAAATGAAGCCCAGAACTCCTAAATTTAGCATTTCTCCTATTTGTTCACATAATGTCACCTGCCTTATAGATCTGCACCGTCATGTCTGGAGGTCAGGCCAGTGTGTCTCTCTCAAAGATCTACAAAGAGGGAGACTTCATGGCTGTACTACGCTACTGTGAGATTTAACACACAACAAGCAAGACAGCAAGGATATACATCCTGTTAATGCTTCGCAAAGGAGAGGAAACTTCACCACCCAACAATACGTCGAGCCTAATGGGGCACAGGCATGGTAGTGAACAAAAATGTGTGCGTTATCGGTTTCTTTGTACAGAGGGTGGAGAAGGTTGGACAGACACCCAGTGGTTCTCATGGAGTTTCTCATGACAACACCTGATTGCAAATGCAATGGTCGCTCATAAGAGAGAAAGAGAGATCCTTTGGGATATGTTTGAACTTTGCTGTCCTAAGTCTGGCACCACGACTAATCAGTTTCTTCCCACTGAGTATTTTCTGTGACAATTGGGACCCAATGATGCAATCCTTAGGAGGCAAAGGCAGGTAGATCTCTGTGAGTTCAAGGCCAGCCTGGTATATACAGTGAGTTCCAGGACAGCCATGACTATGTACAGTGACCCTGTCTCAAAGCAAAATAAAATAAAATGAAACAAAGCAAAAACAAACAAACAAACAAAAAGTCAAGAAACAAAAAACAAAAGCAAATGAACAAAAGAACCCCAAACAAACAAAGGGGTGCAATCTTTTTATAATGTGCACCTAACAATGTAAATGGTGGCAATTGACTTTTCTATACTTTCTATAAGATGGGGTTTGCCTACCGATTTCCAGAGTGGAGAACATGTCCATGCTCTGATTGACTATGCTGTGAAAATATCACATATGTTACTCCATGATTATATGACATGTGGTCCATGCTACGGTTGTCAACACGGATTAAAGCAATAACTAAAACAGAAACAGAATCTCAACAGTATAACAAAATGACTCTCTGGTGATTAAGAAAAGACTTTTGAATTATGAAATTACTGTAGAGTACAATAGGGATGATTTGACAAGTACAGGATTCAGGGGGAAAGGAAGCAGTAACCACATAGCTTTTACCTGGTGGTAAAAATACCCAATGAAGCTACAACACCACATCCTTACTTTAGCAGGTTAGCAGGAGAATGAGAACATACATATTTATTTCCTTTTTACATGTGACCATTTATACCTTTTGTGGCTAAAGCAGGTTCCAGAATGCCTAGCAGAGGCAAGCTGGTACTCCTGATTTGACTGAAGGACATCTGGGGAACTCTGAGCAATGCCTACTTGCTGTCTGGTTTGGTGCCATCACCACTGTGACTGGATTTCTGTACTGTCTGATTCCTGAAGGTTGTTCTGTATCATTTAGTGACACGCATCTCCCGCTCCAACCTTCCACTTTCCAAATGTCCCCGTAACTGTGGAGTCTGGGGGCATGAGGAAAATTGCAGTAATTCCAACATGTGCAGCGGACCTACAGCGGTGACACCTTTGTCGCTTAGCATCGGTGTCCGCATTTCTGAAGCCATAAGATGTGCAGGTAATGTTGGCATCCTTATGAGAACAGATCTTTGTCTGATTCTAGGTTGCCATTCTCAGGGCCATTTGCTCTAATTCCTTATTCTCTGTATTTTGCCCCTGAGAGGGATCCATGGTAATGTATTTTATCCACTTAGTTTTCATCTGTTTAACAACACCTTGATCAAGGTATACTTGGGTGATATTACATTTTAACTTGTATATATTCACTGGCAGACATGTTTTTGTTATTGTACACAGATCAGTACGTGACATTTCAACATTGCCCACTCCAAGACTCATTTTGAGAATTCAAGGAAGGGCGGTCTACAGCAAATGCTTCAGGAATGCCTGGGTTGTGACTGCCCTGGCTCCCACGGTGTCCTCTATTACTAGTCTCTCTTGATCCTTTAGCTCTTGAAATAGTACTGTTGGCGAAACCCAGGGAAATTCCAGGTTTTCTTCCCTAATGGTGTGTAGACCTGTCTCTTGCAGGCCCAACACCCTGCTAGACTTCTTTTCTCAGTCTCTTGGATTCCCGAGGTCACACATTTTTCCCTGAATTGGTGCCGAGCTCCGCATTACCCCCTCAAAGCAGAGAGAGAGAGAAGCTGAAGGAGGAAGTCAGACATGTTCCACATCAAAGAGAACCATGAGAAACACAGAGCCAGGGACACTGTGAGCCTCCAGCTCCACAGAACCCTTGGAGGGAGGCGGGAGCTGGACTAAGCAATGGCCCTGTGAAACTCGCAGAACCTAACTGCCTCACTTCTGCCGCGACTTGCTTGAAGTTTGTCTTCAGAATTGTCACCGTTTCCTAATCTGAACTTCCAAGGCCTCATCAGCTCTTACAACTGAAAATCCAAGAGCCTGGAATGTTCTCTGCTTCAGCGTGGGCCTAGGCAATTAGTCGCCTTCAGGGCTCGCCATGGTGTGAAAGCCTTCTCTGTTTGCTTTGGCAGTGAAGCGTCACTGCGAAACTCTAAGCTAGCTTGAGGTTTTATTGTCTTTTCCCCACTAGATTTTAATTATGGATGTTTAAAGCATTTCATGTCTGAAGGTACTCTCCTAGCTGTTACAAACAAAACAGTGAAAATAAGCAGTGTGTTAAAATATGGAAGTAAAACTTTACACACCAGACTGGGCAAGGTTTTAAATGCTTTTTCTTTTCTTTCTTTTTTTTTCTTTTAAATTGGGTGTTTCAGAATTTTAGTGATTTGTGTAAAGAAGAATGTGTATTATTTACTAATAGGCAAAAAGTAGGTTATTTTCCCAAACTGTGTCTCCATTGCATTTAATGTGATCCAGATGATACTAATATTTATAGCGATCCTAACCTCAAAACAGAATGCGAGAAGAGGGAAGCTGTGGTCCCAGTCTAGTGGCTCTGTTGAACATTATATGTCCCTAGTTTCAAAGGGAAAAAACAGTTTGAGTATAAAATTTGAAAGACAGTGAGAAAAACAAACAGCCTTTTTATGTCCTGAGACTCCCCCTACACATACACACACACACACACACACACACACACTCACTCACACTCATACACACACACAGACACACACACACTTTGGTATGTGATGGTTTCAGTAAGGCAATGATTTTTCTGCCTGTATTTAAATCATATCTTAAATAAACAAAAATATATTTCCAAATAAATAAGATATTCATACATCTATTTTTATGAGAGTTGGATTTTTAAAACATGAAAGGTAGCAAATATCAAAATACTCAAATGTAATGTTTGACTTTCAATTTAATATATATATTAAATTCAATATATTCAAATATATATATGTATATCACATGTTCTTCATGATGTTTTGTTCCATTTTATGCTCCAGTAAGCTGACATTTAGGTCTATGAAGCTGCTTCTGCTCAGCTGAGCACATATGTGTCTGAATATAGGAATGTGTGTATGTATCCATATACATGATAGCTTGAGGCTTTTGTAACTTAAATAGAACAAATATTTCAATAACAAAAATATAAAGAAAGTATCATAGTTTCTTAAGCTTCTAGTTGAAGAAAAATATTTAATTGGGAATGAAATGTTTGATTTTCATGTTTCCTAACCATGTGCCTGAAGAAAACGTCCAGGAGCAAGTATTTGTCCACTCAAGAGCTGTATGTCATAGCTTTTGCACAGCCATTAGAACTGAACATGAAAGTCTACGAACCTACCCCTGTGTCTTCCAACAGATCTATGTTTCCTAATGTGGTTGTTATCCTCCGCAAGAGACACTGAAGGAGGGGTGGAGGATTTTAGCTCTCCTCACACCTCAGAGTCCAAACCTCAATATTTCATTAATGGTGAAACTCATCTCCAGTAATAGATGCATACTTTCCATATAGACTAGAATGAATGGACTTTTTTCTCAGATGAAATGGAGTTTTGATTGAGAACGTGACATGATCTTATCGGGAACTACATGAGGGAGGAGAGGGACTGTACCTCCTAAAGCAAGAATTCCAGGTGAGAGATCCTAGATCAAAATGGGACAAACGTAGTGTACAACACGCTGATGACTCTCCACCCTAGACTCTGCCGTGAGTCCCAGAGCCACCCTGGAGCAGCTGAGCCAGGCCTCAGTCACTTGCATCTTTGTTCATCAGAAGCTATTGAGTATCTGCTCTGGAACCTTTAAATAGTCTTCCAAGGTTGCAGAGATGCTGTCAGAATTCTGACTTCATGAATTAGTGCCCCAGGGAGGAGAGGTGGCTATCCAACGTCTTCAGTAAGGTGGAAGGTTATGCCCACTTGGCAGAGAGTCAGCACATAAATAGGACACAGAAAGGAATTCATAGGAGCCTCACTGAAAAGGAGCCAATTGAAAATACAGCTTCACTGCGCTCAAAGCGGCACTATGAGTCTGAGGGAAGTGTTACTTCTGATTGGCAAAACCCTGTGACAGGAAGTGGAGGCCTTCACTTAGGATATATATGGAAAACTTTCACGGAGCCATCCAGGGCAGACCCATGAGAGCCAAGACCAGGAGCCCATCTGAAGGTCCTCAAAGTTGGAGATGTCTGCTCAGGAGGGGAAGAAGCGCACACATTGCAGGCACAGGTGCAGATGACGCTCCATTTCTGTCTTGACAAGAAATGAAGGTCATTGAATTCAAGTGTACAGCCGAAGTCATCAGGAAAACTCCAAAAGGCTGAATAAACAGACAGGAAGCAGAGGCCAAACAAAAAGCAGTTGAGATGCCAGGGACTTTGCAGGTAGATGTCAGGAAGTTAGGGCTAAATAAGTAGGTGTCAGTTTGACGATACATGGGGGACATGGGCTTCCAGAAGGCCAGTGTGTCCAGAGGGCACCTGTGCAAATCAGAGTTTGGACAGAGTCGGGATCAATGAGCTACTTTGCCACACAGGTAGAGAGGGTGGTAATTACAGTGTGTGTTTGTGTGTGTGTGTGTGTGTGCGTGTGTGTGTGTGTNTGTGTGTGTGTGTGCGTGTGTGTGTGTGTGTGTGTGTGTGTGTGTGTGTATGTGGTGTGATGCATTAAAAGGAGCCCAGACTTACAGCTCCTTGAACTAACTATGGATTCTTAGGTGGTTTTGTTTTTTTTTTTTGGTACGGAAGTTGTCTGGGGATCACATTATATGAAATCCTATATATGAAAATAGGATTTTAATAAATGACTAGTACCATCAAATATGTGGAAACACCTTACTGAATAAGATATTTTTCAGTGAGCTAAATATATGACATGTATTGTAAATAGCTCCATATTTGTGTTCACTATTGCATAATCTCATTTATAAATAGAGTTCATTTTAAGGGAAATTATAAGTTCATTACAGAATTGAGTATAAAGGACAATAAGCTCCTATGTGATACAGACCCTCTAAGATGGCTGCCTCCACTGTGGTCCTCAGTGTTGCATTGATGACCTTGTAACTAGGTCTGGGATATGTGTCACCCCAAACCCACAGTTCACATGGGGCTTACTCTGGGTTGTGGATCCATGCCCACCAATACCGCATGACATCCCTATCAGAAAACTGAGCCAAAAAAAAAAAATCTTCCTGCTAATGGAGTGTAGTCAATAGGA
>LOEQ01000307.1:614406-629874 GCA_001685075.1 Bramus lutescens | reverse complement strand
TCAGAGTGGCTATTTTATAAATTGCTTCAGGAACAGACAGAAGGAAAAAACCCAGTCCAGAGGGAATGGCAGGACAGAGAATATTTCTAATTACAAATACCTTAATTGAGTATATGTACAGAAAAAGAATATCAAGAAAAATGAATAGACCCCAAGTAGCTGTGATTCAATTTATGGTGTTAGAAAGTATCAGGAAACAGCTATGAGACTGCATCATCTTTAAGTGAAAAAAAAAAAGGAAAGCATATCAACTATCAACTCTGTTGAAAACCACTACAACAGACACTGTCTCAGGATCCTGCTTTTTGATATGCTTCTGTATATGTGCTGCTCTTATTGGTTAATGAATAAAGTTGCTTTGGCCTCTGGCAGGGAAAAATATAGCCAGGCTGGAAGACATATAGGGAGAGAGTAGGCAAAGTCAAAGAGTTATTATGAAGCTACTGAAGGAGGAAGAACCTTACCTGGCAAGCCAGAGACTTGTGGTAATACATAGATTAATAGAAATGGGTTAATTCGAGAGGTAAGAGCTAGCTAGAAACATGCCTGAATCATTGGCCAAGCAATGTTGTAATTAATTTCATTACTGTGTGATTATTCATGTCTGGGTGACTGGGAAACAAATGAGCTGTTTCTGTTTACAAATGACACCCAATGTGGGGCATGGCTACACATAAGCTCTAAAATAGTTTAAAAGAAAAAAAGGCTTACAGACGCACAAACACAGGAGCTAAGTGCAGCTTCTTGGTAGTTGCTTATTTTCAACTCTGTTTGTTGGCAGTGAGCAGATAGATGTGCGACTCCTTTAAGAAAAGTCTTCCCGACTCAACATTTGCAGCAAAACTTCATGATTTTTTTTTAAGAGATTGCTTTTGGTTCATGCTGTGTTGACAGCATGAACAGCTCTGTCTATTTTTGGAGGTCCTGCACTTGAATGGGGTTTCTGAGCAGAGTAATGCCAATTGCTTAATGGTAACATAGAGCTGCTGCATCCCTGAAACTAAAACAGAGGCAGTGAACATACCTCTGCCATGTTGGACATGGTGGAGCCAACAGACAGGGCCAAAAAGTTGGTCCTAGCCTCGCTCATTTAGCATTTAGAAAAAGGCTCTCCTGGTCAGAAAATGATTACAGATATGCAATGAAGACAGATTCAGACAACATTGGAGCACTGGACTGAGCTTCCAAGGTCCAAATGAGGAGCAAAAGGAGGGAGATCATGAGTAAGGAAGTCAGGAATGCGAGGGGTGTGCCCACCCACTAAGACAATGGGGCTGATCTAAGGGGAGCTCACCAAGGCCAGCTGGACTGGGACTGATGGAGCATGTGATCAAACCNGGGGGAGGAAAATGGGAGGAGGTGGAATTTTCTAATATTTAAATAAATTATAAAAAATAAAAAATAAAAATCTCAAGCACTCAGAAAAAATGAATAAATAAACATCTGAATGGGTTACAGTCTGTTAAAAATGTATGTAAGCTTGGGAGAGAGAAGATAAAGAATACAGACAAGAGTTCAGACAGTCGTACATTAAAGAAGTAAAGATAATAAAATAAATACTAAAAATACTAGAAAAAGCCGCATAAAGATGGAAAATACACAGAGAGTCTGGATTATACATATTATTGTGTTTTCTTTGATTGTTTTGACTGTGAATGAGCTAAATGCAGAAAAACATTTCATTGTACTGGTTGTTAAGTTAACCCAACATAAAGATATCTTGACTTCAAAATTTGGGTCTAAGGGTATATTGCTTTGGAAAAGAGGTTCTGCTTTTGTTTCCACAGAAGATTAGAATCTATGGATTCTTTCCAGTCTAATGTGTTTGATGGAAGAAGACTCCCCCCAAAGTCTCTGTGAACCCTAAAAATAATTTGCCCAACATACAGCAGGAAGCAGTTTGAAAAAAACAATGCCCAAATTCCCCAAATGCTTATTTATACATATTTGCTCTTATTTAAAGGGTAATATGATATAGAGATTGATACTTCACATTGATATGGATCTTGGTCTATTGATATAAATTTAAGGTTGATTTTGTTACACTGTATATATGTATTTCTACTCTTGTTTAAGGTATTGTGTTTATGCAGCTCATTTATAATGTAATGTATAATTAAGAAATACAGATTAATAGTAATTCATAATAATCAAACTCTTAATTATATTAGTTAGGTTTTCTAGATATACAGAAATATATTTCAGTTAGATAGATAATATTTAACACTTAAAAGACCTATGGAATATGGCATTTAAAAGGTTTTAAGAACTTAGATTTTCTTGACAGTTAAACATGTCTGCTTCTGGCAGCACCAATTACTTTAGAGTGGTTAATAGGCATTGAAGAAACTCATTAAGGAATTTGTCTTAAATGTGACAAGGCTAGCCATTTCGTCAAGAAATCAGTCTTTCCCAGACTGGTTGACGGTATGCTGTATAAACTGGACATGCAGGACCCACAGGAAAATTACTGGTGAACTTGCCTAAAGAAGCTGAGAAAGTTCTTCAGGATTGCTGTGTCATGAAAGAGTCTGCCAGACATTCTTCAGAGAGTTTCTGACAAAGAAAATGTGACTGACAAACTGCTAACATAGTCAAAACTGTCTTTCACATATCCTGCTTCATGAAAAAGTCTGGCAGACACTATGGGCCTGTAGGCTGAAGATAGATGCCCCAATGTTACAGAAGAACTTTGGGTGACTGTCTAGGCAGCGAGATGTCTCTGGTAATTCTAGAGTTTTGGAAGTTGCTTACAATGTACTCCCTGTTTACTTAGATAATATTATATCCTTCTATGATGACAATTAAGGTAATCATCAGTCTGATACAGGGTTAAGGCCAATTTAGGCATCCTCTCCACTGTTGTTTACAGTCTTAGCTGGGGTCATCATTTAGGGTTCCTAGGATTTTCCCTAGTGCTGTGTTTCTTGATAGCCCTTTCATGGCTCCCTCAATCAAGGTGTCTCTTTCCTTTCTCTCCTTCACTGTCTTTCCCTGTTCTTAAATATCTCATTCTGTTCTGTTTAATGTTTATAGGTGAGCATATTATGTCTATCAGGTATCCATGTGTGTGAGCAATTATGGCAGACTTCAGAGGAGAGACTCTATGCCCTGGATAGTAAGTTTGTTATTCTGATAACGCAAGAAACCAACAGAAATGGAGGATGCATACTCATTTATTCATGAATGGCATCTGTAAGAAAACATTTTAAAATGTTCACAAGCTCAACAAACTTAGTACAACAGGAAGGAGGACAAGCCATCTAACTCCAGCAAGTTGAAGGTGTAGACACACAGCCATGGCCACAGGGTCCCTGTTAAGTTCTCATTTGAGATTTCTGGGTGGATTAATCATGTTGAATTCACAGTGGGATTTTAAGTAGAGTGTAGAGGTAGAGCATTTCCTCTAAAACTTATGTGTTTTGTGCTATGTCTCCAGCTGCCATGGGTTCCATCTTAACACAGTGACAAGAGTGGAAAGGAAGCTGCCTATGCTGATCCCATGGAAGCAGAAGCCATCGGCATCTGTTGGCCAGATCCAGACTCCCTACCTATGTTCTATTTACTGGGGCTGATCCCAGAGGCACCCACTAAAGTGGCTCAGGATTAGGACAAAGGAGATGTTGAGGCGGGGCTCTGCAGGGGTTTTCATCGGGGTGAGGGCATCTGTACTTTGATTTCCAGGTCAGTGAAAATGTCTGAAAAATGGATTCCATCTGTTCTCCTGGCCCCATGAGGGAGGAAGGTTGTCACTGTGTACAGACCTGTGAATCCGACCTAAACAAACTCCACATTTAAGGAAATAAACACTGCTTGGAGAGAAACTGAAGCTCCTGGGTAAATGACAACAAGAGGGGGTGAGCTCTCACCAGGAAGTCAGGGACAAAAAAAAAGGGGAACCTGACAGAAATTGGTTCACTAGGGACATTTCAAAGTGAGTGCGTGGGGTCATGGGCCACAGACGCTTGGCTTCTTTTGTCCCCCCTCATCAACAAGGCATGCTGGGTGAGCCATCCTTCTGTATACATGGGGAGGGTTCAAATGAGGGCCTGAGTGAGCCGAGGTGGTTCATTCCATTATTGGAATATTCAATTTCAAGTCTAGTCTTAGATATTGTAAAAATCAGCTCAGTTTTGCTTTTACTGGGACACCTCACGACTGACTCCTATTACAGCTGATGAGGGTTTCTTATCCACACAGAACCAATATTATCAACAGATTATTCAGTTATGAGGTGGTTTGGCTATGCCTTCCCAAAATGCATATGTAGTGATTTTCTTTTGTATTTTAGTAAATAAAGCTTGCCAGAAGATCAAAGAATAAAACAGTCCCAGTGGTCAGTCTTACAGAGCGGCAGTGGTGACACACACCATTAATCTCAGTAGCCAAACCAGTTGCCATAGAAACCGGGTGGTGTGTGCCTTTAATCCCAGTGGTGCACACCTTTAGTCCCAGCCATAGAGAGGATTATAAAATGGGAAGAGTCTCAGTCTCATTCTGAGATCCTTGGAAGCAGGATTGCCATTTTGGACTGAGGCTGAGGTAGAACCAGTGGCTGGCTGCTTTGCTTTTTAGGGTCTTCAGGTTGAACCCCAATTTCTATCTCTGAGTTTTCATTAATTATGCTTCATGCATAAGTTAAAGTCTGCACGCAGAGTGACATGTGAGAGGTCTCACATAAAATGCAATTATTGACGATATAAAAGACTCTCAGTATTTGAAGACATCACAAATGTGCTGCTTCTGTAAGTCAGGAAGTCACCCTCACCAGAACCTGAACTTCAGGTGGCTTGATGGTGCATTTCTAGATTAGGGAAGATGAATTTCTATTCATTGTAATATCTCTCTCTCTCTCTCTCTCTCTCTCTCTCTCTCTCTCTCTCCCCCTATGTGTGTGTGTGTGTGTGTGTGTGTGTTTATAGCAGCCTGTACTATCTCAGAATGGTAGTAATTAGAGTTGTTTTTTCAAATGAAAGCTCAGTTTAATTTGCAGACATTTGTTCACGCAGTCAAAGTTTGAAGAATATAAAGGTTAGCTGCTAAAAACAGGCATGAAGCATCCTACTGCTGACCTCCTTTAACAAACGAACAGTTCTAGAAGGAACTTACTGTTTCTTACAAAAGTAGGCTGCTTAGTATGCCATCATCAAATTACAGAAACACATGAACTTCCATAATTCAGCAGTGACACTTCAGTGAGCATAAAGAAACACGATGTCCAGAACAGGACCGAGAAAGACTGAGTGTGTAACTACCCTAATACTTGAGTGAGAAAACCTAATTTAGGAACGTTTTCTGAAAGGCGTCTTTCCTTAGAATGAAATGAAGGCCAAATCAACATGGAAGAATTGTTACAGAAGAAGCAGGCAGGATTAAGAAGCTGTGGTAGGCTAGATCTTCACATTGGACAAGGCGATGCTTTATCTTGGTTGCTTACCCACTCTGTGTGTATGGAGTGCACGCATGGTTTCTCAGACTTGGCTAACATGAATTCATCCACATGTTCCTAAGACTTTGTGAAACCTTGAATACAGCCATGAGCAGTCCATAGACTGAGGTGATTTGAGTCTTGTTTCGCTTATATTCTAATGTTGAACAGTGATTATAAGAGATTGGTGTCTTTAATACATCTCCGGTAGTTGGTCTCAACCATGCAGACCAAATTCAAATGCAGATTCATGAAGTGGCACATCATCAAACTGAAACATTAGGAGACAGAGAGATTCTAAAAGAGAACAGAATTGTCTTTTCCCTGAGAACAGAATATTCCAGTCTCCTTGAGTGAGCTGGTAAGAAAGTCAACGTTTCAGACCTTAGGCAAAGTTGTCCTGAGCAACCCATCACATACTATTTCCAACCTGTTACTTGTTCTTTTCAAATATGTTCTGGAATTGTGCAGTGAGAACAGCTTCTTGGTGAGCAATGAATGAAAATGTTCTGTAACTAAAGTTATTGCGACTTAGACTTCTGACACTGCAGGTTCAATGTCTAGTTATTGTGATTTAGACTTCTGACACTGCAGGTTCAATGTCTAGTTATTGCGATTTAGACTTCTGACAATGCAGGTTCAATGTCTAGTTATTGCGATTTAGACTTCTGACAATGCAGGTTCAATGTCTAGTAAAAATGAAAATTCAGAGTTCCACTGAGAGAACAAAACAAGATAACATAACGATTGATCTAAAACGTGCTGAGCTCAAAGGGAGGAGAAACGCTTTCCATCTGCTCATATTTCTGGTAAGGAGTGCTGACTGACTCCTCTGTATGGGCTCAAATCCAGCACATAGATAGTTAAAGTTGGAAGTAAGCTGAAATTGTCATTGATAGATCAGCTTGTGACCTCCCTTCGGGTCTGCCCTGCCTGGATGATATTAAGCTGCTTTGTAAATAAAACAGCTTTCTTTATTTCTATTTTTTCTAATTTTACAGGAAATTTATGATATATGCATAACTAGAAACCAAGAAAAACTAGATCTTTATGATATTTTTTATTAGAATTACAAAATTTATTTTGATGTTTTCTCTCTACCACTCTTATAAACAGGAAGGCAGTTTCAGTAACAGAAATCATTTTCAATACACAAAATGTGACTTCAGTTTTTAAAGAACAATTATAACAAAAAGATTTAAATAAGATGAAAAATTTCAATGGTCTTTTCCTCAATTACACTTAATTTCCCAAATGCTTGAGATGTTAACAATGACCAGTGTGAAAAAAGTAAAGAATAATTTTGAGCTCTGAGTGTAGGGCACAGTCATAATTTGTGCTGTGTAATTTGCATATTTTGAGATCACGGAAAACTGCCAGGTGCACTATGGAATGAGCTAAAAAGAATTGCAAAAAATAACCCCCGCTTTGACCTTCCTTGTCCTTCCTCAGATGCTTTTTGCTCGTTGTGCCAGGTGACACATTGGCCTGGACCCAAGGTCAGCATAAAAACTAATGATTCTTGTCTATGTGAGGACACTATTGTTCTCCCAGGAATGTCAGTGTTCCCAGTAAAGTACGGAAACAGGTCAGTAAGTGACTGAACTAAAGTTAATCCTCACACAGACTTCAAAGCTGTACAATTAGACACCAACATCTTGTTTGTTCCCAACACATGAGAGGATAAGCTTAAGGTTTGTAAGGGTACAGTGAAGAATATCTCTCAGTGCCTAACAGGGATGGGTGCTTGCTACCACTTTGTATAGTGCACACCACACACTTTAGATTATACTGATTTCTCCTTGTGAATCAGCATTTCTAGGATCTGAAGCCAATTCCCTTGATGGCAAATGTATCAAATAATTTGTTGTGCTGAAACAAACTTATTATTGTAAAAAAAAATCACAAAATCTTTAAAAGTAAAATAGGCACCATGCGAGTTTCCTTTTTTTCTGTGAGAATTTTAGCTGTGAAATGTTCATCCTATTTTTTATATTGTGGTACCATCCATGATTTCTATAGATTATATCATCTATCTATCTATCTATCTATCCATCCATACATCTACTTATATATTTCCATTTATTTATTCATAATCCATTTATGTATCTATCATCTATCAAATATATTACATATACATATATATTACTTTTCTGTTGACTATCTATCATCTTTCATTTATGTGCCATCTGTTTACATATATGTATCAACTATCTGTATATATATCTGTCAATAATGCTTCTATCATGAAAATCTACAAAGAAGATAGCATCATCAGACCTGTTTTACATACGAGCAAAGTAGGATCTTCAGGGTTAAGAGACTTATTGAATGCTGTAAATATAGCTAGCAAAGTTTGAATTCTGGCCCCCAGAAGTCAATTTTATTACCTCCACTTGGAATTGTGCTCATGTGAATTCTTAATATTACATAAACATTAAACTTTATGTTTCATTTATCCCAAATTAGACATACTAACAGGAATTTAAGGAATGAAGACAATAAACAAATTAGACCTAGGAAATAAACAACGCACAAGAGAGAAAATATGTTTGAGCTGTGGTCAGAGAAATCTGTTGGAGACTAGAACGGGTCCCTAGAACACACAGGATGATGGTGATCAATAAAGGTCAACATGAGGCATGGTGCAAGTTGCAGTACATGCTTTAGTGCACTAGAGCATGCAGCTAAAGTTGACATTATAAATGTTTCTAAAAAAGGAGAAAAGGCTGAGTGTATTCTTCACCCCTCATCAAGGAAATTTCTCATTTCAATAGACAGAGACCACTACAGAGAAATAAAACCAGGGAAATTCAGACTTTTGGAGCCCAGTTCGAGCAGATTTATCTGTAAAATACTCCCACATCTATGATTCAGGGAACGTTTTGGAAGATGGGGCAGAAAAGAATTCATGAGCCAGAAGACTTCATTGTGAGATGGTGTCTTCTGGTAACATTAGAAGTTATACTCGTAAAGTCTCACCCACATGTCCACCCAAATGTGAACAGAAGGTGCTAGCAACCATGCCCAACTCCATGGCAAGAAGCCCAAGAGGCCAATCCTATACAAAGGACTATAGGCAACCGAGTAAAACTGAGAGTTGGCAGATGTGGAAGAACACACTAGTTGGTTGTCCAGATCCAATGGTCAGCCCTGAAAACATACTCACAATTGTTATATGGATTAAACAGCTTATATTTAGGACACATACATGCATGCAGTAACAATGAAAGAAAAGGCCATGAATTTGAAGGGGGTGAGAAGGGGTGAAGGGGATGGTTTGTAGGGAGGAGGAGGAATGGAAAACATAATTACATTATAATCTCAAAAATAACTTTAAATAGAGCAAAAGAAAAATGCCAAATTAAAAAGGCTTTTTTTTTAATGAGCCCTTTCTTATGGTGTTTTGATAATAGGCTTTTTTTTTTTTAAGGAGCTAAAACAATATTCCTGGATGGGAGAAATCATCATGGAATCCCTACTTTACAAATGGTGGCTCTCCACCCAGGTGGTAAAGACCCATCAAGGGTAAGAGTGTGAGCTGCCCTACATGAAAAAATACAATGCTAACGTCAGTTTCTGCCTTGTTCTCACAAAGAAACATTACCCTGTATTGTACTGCTGTCATCCTGGGTAGCACTGAACAGAAGGGAAGCGATGATCTTTGCAGGAGAGACAAATATGGTAAGAGTTTACCTGACTTGACCTTCATCCACACTAGCTGGCAAGACTCACATTGTGTATTTTAGATAAATTATCTTTGATTTGGTTACATGTTCAATAATTTGTTACAGAAACATTTCAGCATAAAATAATATGAATAAATTAACATAAAAATAAATAAACATAAAACAGTGAAAATAAATGAACTGAGGATGCACTTTTCCCAATTCAGGAATGTCTCCAAAAAGCTAATCAGTTGACACAGTAAAAATTAACTGTGTCAACCTCTTTCTGATCTCAACATATCTTACTGATATTTAAATGTAAGATCTCTTCAAACTGCATGGTTTTAACCTGATAAAATAAAGACTTTTGAAGCTTTTGGTTCTTCTTTGGTTCATAATTAAAGAATGACAGAGCTCAAGACTGACACCCAACACATTTATTTCACATTTACATATTTGTTTCATTTCCACTGTCGGAGGAGGAGATAGTCAAATCAAGATTGATTCATGTATTCAAAACATACCAAACTTCTAACAAACACATGAAGGGGGTGACTTGAGTCATTCCACGCAAACTGAAAGGCTAAGACACAAACAGGAAATGGGCTTGTTCTCCTGCATTGTGCGTTCTCCTGCACTGTGTGTTTGTTCTGTGGGTTTGTTGTTCTGTGCCTTTGTTGTAACACACCATGATCACTGTGACTTCACATTTAGCTGCTGTGAAGTCCCAGTTTGGGGGACCTTAGCTTTCTCTTCTGTGCCATGTTTACTACATAGCCAAAGTTGACTTCTTTGCCTTTTCAAATGAATCTCTCCTAATGTTTAAAACATACACATGCAGTAAGGTGATGGTGGTGCACACCTTTAGTCCCAACACTTGAGAGGTAGAGGCAGGTGAATCTCTGAGTTGGATGCTGGCCTGCTCTCCAGAGGGAGTTTCAGAATGGCTAGGGCTACTCAGAAGAAACCTGTCTCAACCACTCTCCCTCAACAAGTATACATGCACTTAGCTGTTAATATGTGCATTTACCACAAAATTTGTTTAAACACAAGGTTAATATATTTTTGTCATGTTCATAAACACATTAGTATATACATTTTCACTTCTATATGATTTAGATGTTAACATTGTTGATGTAAAATAAAAATGGAGTATATGCTAAAATTTAATATTTATCAAAAGTTCTGGAAAAGGGTGAAATGTACAAATTCTTCCTCTAGCAATTTCCTTTTTCTGTTAATTCTCAATGTTTATTCTGTGATGTCAAAGCTCTACAGGATTAGCTCACCCTTTTATCCACCTGTGTAGTTAGAGGCCACTTGTTCATTTCTGGCTGCTCAGCCCTGAAATAATCACACAGAAATCACATTATTTGCAATACTGTTTGGCCAAGAGCTTAAGCATATTGCTAGCTTCTAGAATTGACCCATTTCCATTATTTATATTTTGCCACTAGGATCATGGCTTACTGGCAAGGTTCCACTTGGTTGCTTGTGTCTTTCTCCTCTGGTAGTTCCATGGTGTCTTCTGACTCTTCCTTCTTTCTCCCAGCATTCAGTTCAGTTTTCCTCACCTACCTCTGTTCTGTCCTGCTATAGGCCTGAAGCAGTTTCTTTACTCATTAGCCAATAAAAACACATTTACAGAAGGACCTCCCACAGCACATCTGCTCTTGACTAAGGCACCCCTTAATCTGTTCTTTGGAAGGAAAGAACTTTGTATAGGTGTTTACATTCAGGTCAAACCATCCCAGAATTTAAGGACTATTTCATTAAAATCCCAGCAAAGGAACAGAGAAAGCATCCAACTGAAATTTCAAGGAAGCAACGGAGAGAGAAAGAATGCCAAAATTTCAGGATTGCTCCAAATTTGCTATGATTTTCTATCAAGATAAGGCTTCGAGGAATGTCAGACTTCACAGGGATCATGGGAGTAAACTTTTCTTCCTTTCAAGAAAGGGAAATTATACTCATCCATTCCACAAGTTTCCAGACATCCTTCTTAAAAAGTCCACTTGATATCACTCATGAAATGGGAAAGCAGTTATTCCTCTGTCTGGCCACAGAAGGGTAAACAGGGCCATTCTGATGACCTCCAACTGGAGTCCGCTAGTCAACAGGTAGGACCAAACATGTGGCCACATCAGTCTGCGGTTGTCAAAGTGTGAGAGACAGGCAATTGAACAGTGTACTGCCATAGCATCTAGTTTCCTATCTCCAAGAGCCAGTTTTATGGCTTGTTCTTGAGTGGCACACACAGAGCTGCAGCATCTCTTGGTTTATTACAGACAGAAGTCCAAGTAGGAAATTGAATCAAGGTTCTTTAAGTGGGTGCTTGTGTAAACATTTATTGCATTTTCATGTGAGTCAGACAGTTCTGCTCACCTGCTTTTGCAGGGATCATATAAAAGAACATAAGGCAGTAATTGTGCCTGGAAGCAATGGCTCCATCTGTCTTTAAGATCTCCTTCCCACTGGATTTATGTGGAACATGCTGGTGGCTGGGATCAGCCATGCACCCTGGAACTTGATTAAAGCCGGAGATGAAATAACAATGCCTTCTGGAAGTTGACACATGGAAAATGTAAGAGATTCCTCCATGGAAGGTGTGTGCTGCCCACTCAGCCTGGATGAGAATGTGCCTCTAGGCTGCCCCTTCTCGATACTGTTTTAACAGACTCTAACTCAAGTCTGTTTCTTTGCTATTTGAGTTTGGGAACTCAGCTTGTATTACAGAGCTACTGCCTCCTGGCCTGTAAAACAAAGGTACTGTTTACCTCCTCAGTGCTCCATCGAGGACAAAGCAGCTCATATAAAATCTAACTGTAGACACGAAGCACAGTAGGAACTCAACACGTGTGGCTTCCTCACGCTCTTTGTGACGGACAGGATGACTGACGCTGTGTAACCACTAATTTCATTAGAGATGGATGGGTTCATATTTACTCAGATATACAGTGTAGGAGGAGAGAGCCACTTGTGGTTCCAAGACGCCCAACTAACTCAGACTTGAAATAACCACACAGAAACCATATTATTTAAATCATTGCTTGGCCCATCAGTTCTAGCTTCTTATTGGCTAACTCTTATGTTGATTTAACCCATTTCTAGTAGTCTATGTATTACCACAAGGTCATGGCCTACCAGCAAAGTTTCAGCATGTCTGTCTCTGGCAGCTCCATGGCATCTCTCTGACTCTGCCTCCTTTCTCCCAGCATTCTGTCCAGTTTTCCCTGCCTACCTAAGTTCTGCCCTATCAACAGGCCAAGGCAGACTCTTTATTCATTAACTAATAAAAACAATACATAGACAGAAGGACCTCCCACACCAATACAGAGCACGAAGCATTAATATTAAGAGCAAAGTAAAATTCTGACCTACCCATTAACTTGCTCTTTTCTTTCATTTTTTGTACTTGGATTTTTACAACTCCCTCTCCGCTAAGAATATGGGTAGCTAATCCAGACGAAAGAAATTGATATTGCTTTCGATCAGCATGAAATGATCAGACTGAATTGATCATTACAGATAATTGCTTTTCATGTTTTGATCACTTGGTGTAAGATGTCTAGGAGAAGAAATGGACTTGGAAATATTTCGAAGTATACTTTGCAGTTCTCAACTACTCATTTGCATCCCTACTATTTTCTCCAAAGGAGGTGCTAAGTACTAACTCATCAGTACATCATGTCTGGATTACCTACCTGCTTGGACTAAATCATCCCTGTTTTTCCCTTAATCTATCTCCAACAGCTACTGAGCAGTTGAGTTTTCTCCCTCAGTGTTCTGGCCATATCCTCTCTGTTCTTCCTGGCAGAATCATAACTACACACTAGCAGCGAGTTTCAACCTCATTCAGTGGCACTCTTTGTTATTGCAAAAGAACATTTTCTAAGAGTAAAAAATTATCTTTAGCTCATTATTTTAGCTGCTATTACAACTATTCCAAATGAGACAATCTGGCTTTCCTACTTGTCAAATAAAATTCTATGTCCCATATTCTACACTAAGGCCAAGTCAGCATCTCTGAATTTGGGAGATACAGAACATTAAGTCCTAACTCCGAATGCGTGCATCTCTCTGAGACCTGGCCTCTGTGCCTGAGCTGGGATCCTGTGGTCCTTGATGCCACTCTCTCTGCTAAACTCAGGGATACTTCTGCTTCCACCACATTCCTGTGGATTTACCTGATACAAATGGCCCACTGATTTTCTCAGAACTCTTTGCTTTTAAACAAACACATGGTCATTCTCTCCTGTGTATCACTAGCATCCCTGCCCTCAGGCCCATCTCTAGCCCACCTTCATTTGTACCAACAGTCAAATATCTTATTGTCACTCTTTTTTAATGATTCTATTTTCTTATCTTCAAATATATTGAGATGTTACAGAATATAATAACTAGGTCTCACAAATAAAAAAGAAATGATGAGTCTGTGCCCTCCCAAGACCATGTCAGAATTTAATTGATGTGCAGAGTTAGTATATGGAGTCTCCAGGAGGAGGTATGGGTCACTCCAGGCTGAATCATCAATCATGTATTTCTGCCTGTCTTACATGGTTTAAACTCTTCTGCGATGGCGTTCCTCTAGGACATTCTATTTTAAAGTCAAGCCTTTATTTTGTGTTTTTCTCTTCATATGTGTGCCTGTCTACATATCCTTTCTATGGAAGTAAATAAGCAGGAAGGCACTGGGCAGTGGTGGCACGTGCCTTTAATACCAGCACTTGGGAGGTAGAGGCAGACAGATCTCAGTGAGTTTGAGGCCAACCTGGTCTACAATGTGTCTTTCAGGACAGCCAGGACTGTCACACAGAGAAACCCTGTCTTAAACTCTGCCTCCCACCAAAAGAGAAGCAGGAACGCTTGAGGAGAAACAGAACAGGTGCTGTGGTCTTGGTTCTTCCATCCCAGGCTCCAGAGTATTGAACCAAAATAGACCATTATTCTTTATAAATAATCCATCTCTATAGAAAATGGACAAACACAGGAGCCAATAATGATTCACTAAAATTCAAAGATCCATTCCCAGATAAATCATTTTTTTTTGTAGGGCATTTAGACATCGTACGTCAAGAACTGAATGGACTAGAAGCATCGTGGGGACAAGTTCACTGTGGTTGATCCGATGACCTTTTATTTGAATCAGGCCACTCTCCTCTGAGGCCAGTTTCCAAGGCAGTTCAACAATGAAAGAAATAACACAACAGAAAGAGCCTCTAGGTGGAACCTCCTGTTGCTCCAGGAAACACTTGAATGACTTCACATTGGGTGGGGCTTGGGATAGCACAGTCCTCCCCAAATGGCTGATTAAATGTGGTGGAAGGTTCTTTCTCACTGAGAACTCTGAGGGCAAGCAGCCCTTGATCTGGATGAGTGCTGGCAGCCAAGTGGAATGCCCTCACTCCCAGCATTCAGTCTCCTTTGTTATTCTGAGATGACCTTCCTTCCAGGGACACCAAATGATTTCAAGCCATCGCCTGTGGCAGAGCTGGTGAAGCAATTTAGAGAGCATGACAAGAAACGAACACCCTGGAAACTTCCTTCACCATGCAAGGGAAGAAAATGCAATTGAAAGCATAAAAATGTAGAAAAGCTAATGTCTTCAGAGGATTTTTGATCTACTTGGTACGATTTGCTGTTATGATGTCCTAAGCAAACACAAGTTAAAACATCATACTCGGAGTATTGTTTCTTAACCAGTTTTTAGATCATATGGTTCTTGCGTTAAGTGAAATGAGATTTTTTTACATATGTATCTAACTCACTGAAATTACATAGTGCACACTTCATAGCTCCTAGCTCCCAGGAATGGAAGCACCACAGAGATCTTACTTAAATGATTTATTCCACATTTCCTAGAACACAGTGTACTCTCTACTTTCTGTCTCACTGCTGAACCAAGAAAAGGCTGGATGGAAAATCAAAATAAACCCTGGGCTCCTTGTTCTTCATCTGGCCTCACAGCTGCTCGGTTTCCCTCCAGTGTGTGGTTAACAGTGTAGCAAAGTGAGTCAGGAGACTGTATGTGATGGGGTTCTTGATGGTGTATGATGGAAGTCCTGACACTTCTGCAAAACTATAACTCTTCAAATTTGAAACCCTGTTAGAACAATGTACACTCCCAGAAGTGCTAGACTCATTGGTTCATTTGAACACAATGTTACATGCTGACTATGCCTTCACCCACTACCAATTTTCACCATGATTTTCAGAGTTCAGTGCGTGAGAAAAAGGATGTTCAAAGCACATACTGCATGCTCTACTCAAGCACATGTCCTCTGTCACACAGATCCTTAGAAAGAAACATGGATTTGAAACAATGAGGGCTGACTGAGAAGCCAAGGACAATGGCACTGGGTTTTGATTCTA
>LOEQ01000307.1:580506-604386 GCA_001685075.1 Bramus lutescens | reverse complement strand
TACAGGCATACATGCAGATAGAATATTGTATACATAATAAAATAAATAAATATTTTTTTAAAAAGAAAGGATCTTGAAACAAACCACAGGGTGACTTCTGGACTTCCATCATGAGTAAAATCTGTAAGTTGTAATAAATGAGAACTAGAACCATATACGATATTCATTTAAAACATGGTAACATAGGGAAGCATTGCGAGTTGATAAGGAAAAAGTAGAAAAGAAATGGACTGCAAGAAAAATAAGCAGAACATGCACATAAACAAATGTGGTAAACCTAGTCCAACTAAGCCAATGGTCTATTGAACTGAGACTGATCTAGAGCCAACTAAGTCATGAAAGTTTCCAGAAAAACTATAACAAAAGAGATAAAACTGTCAACACACAGTCCATGTGACAGCTTCTTTTAAATTGTGCTCATTTACTCAGTGTGCATTCTCTTGGGGAGTCACAGCATGTGTGAGGATGGTAGGAGATTACATGCGGCAACTCTGTCCGTCTCTCCACCAGTGCGTCCCAGGGATGGGAATCCGGCCATTAGGCTTGGTGGCAAGTCCCTATCACATATGTGCTTTCCAGGAGTGTATGTAATCCCACTTCTTTCCATGTTTCTTCCTATTCTCTTTACAACTGGGAGCGGACTGTAGCAACTGCGTGCTTCCCCCTCAGTTTAATGGCGTGTCTGACGAGAAGGAGTGCCAGGGAGCAGTCAAGCAGGGGATATCTTACTTTCATTCAAAAGCATTGCTAAAGACAACAGAAAGTTCGTGGTGCCACTCTGTATACTATTTCTACTTGACCAGCCACTGGTTTCTCTGGGTGCTCGGTCAAATAGAGAAGACCTTTATTTCTCACTCTATAACAAGGAGATAGAAGAGTTAATGGATAAGGGAATCAAGTTACTTAGGGTCACAGCCTGCTGTTCTGAACTCTGTATCAGCCTTGCCATCTGAGAATGCATGCTGCTGTCCTGATCATGTCATCAGAGATTGGGTGCTGCTCTGTTCATACTTCACAGACAAGCAAAACCGTTTCCACGCCACTATCTCAGCAAGCCTCCAGAAGGGATAATAAATAATCCCTCAATTAAGCTGCAGTAGAGTCAAATGTTTGCTCTTGGTTCTCCATGCGTAAGGAATGGGGAGAAAACTCTGGAAGATTGCCAACATTTAAAGATGTTTCAATTATTTGAAGAGGTGTATCTTCTCAGAAGCGGAAGACCAGAGAAAGAAAAGCTACAGAAGGAGAAGGACAGACAGACACTCAGAACCTCTCACTGTGTTTCCCCAAAGGGTTCAGATACTTGTTTCTGCTTTCTTTCACAATACAGAACAAATATATTGTGTTCTAGATGGTAAATCTTTTTTTATTGATTTTTATTGAGCTCTACATTTTTCTCTGCTCTTAAATAAGGTGATTCTGTAATTTTTTTTAGGTTAATCAAAGGAATATATATACACACATATTTATGTGATTATATATATATATATGATTTTGTAGGTTGATAATTTATAAAAAACATGGATTGATGGATGGTCTGAAATTAGTTATTATTATTTTAGCAGGTAAATACTCAAAGTTCTGATCAAAAGGAAGATACTAACTTCAAAATAATCAATTACACTGATGTATTAACTGTGTTAAATATTCTTCATAAACTCTAGAGAAAATAGATTGCTTTAAAATAGTCAGTTTTGTTAAAACAGAAAAATATGTTTGTAAATTAAGTTTCTGGGGTTCCTGTATGCTGGTTCTGGGCTTCTAAACAGTCATGGAGAGTCTCTACCACCCCTGAAATGTGAGTGGAGGGTGGTTTGCTCATCCAACTATATGCAGGGTGGGGGTGGGGTGGAGTTGGGTGGGGTGGGGATGGTGAGCTCATCTAGCTCAACATGAAGCTTGAATGAAATATTGTATGGAATATTTTCTGAAAATACAAGGCAGACTTCAGATCTAGAATGAGACTATCATGAGGGTTGGGGAGAGCCTGGGGAGTCTATGTTGATTGCTTCACAAATGTTCTCATCATACCATGAGGCTACTTGTCTCCTAAGGCATCTTTGGGAAGGACAAATTCACCACTTCAGGCAGTCAGCATTGCTAAGCTGAGGCCAAATGCCCCTGGCCATGTCACCTTTCTGATTCTGTCATACAATGACAGAATGTTCTGGTATCAAGACCTTTTGTTGCTACTATTGGTTACGAGCAACTTTGAACTACAAAGCTGGAGTCAGGGGCTCTGCACCTGGTATCTAGAAAATATGAAGAATTCATTCTTTTTGCTAAACCCAGTCTTCTACCTAAAGAAAACGTGGTGAACAGGAAACCAAAATTAAGTCTTGAGTCCTATTAATTGACAGACCATCTGATGAGGGACAATGTGCTCTCAAAATATTTTCCTTGGCCTCATTTTCCATGTCTTTTTGGAGTACATATGTAGATTAAGTATTGAGAAAGAAAAAAGAAAAAATATGTTGATTAATGAATAATAATAAATGGGGTATGCAGATAATTAAATGGAAATAACAAATTTCAATAATTTCAAAATATATTCTCTGATAACTTTACTAGTTATGGAGTCATCAAATTAGTAATATTGGCCATATAATAGGGAACAGTTTTGCCTCATTTTTCTACAGGTAATTAATTCTTGGTCCCTTATAATGTTCAAAGTACTATACAAAGTTTGAAGATGCCAGTCAACTGAATGATAGAAGTCATTATAATAAATAAGTCTGCAGTCCATTAAACAAACAAGTCAAAACCTGTCAAGAGGGATGCTTCAGGACAGACTGAATTAGGGCTTCGAGAGTGGCACTAAGGTGCACATGCTTACAGATGCTCTGTAGTGTCGATTTCAACTGGGGGGAAACGGTGATTTGATGACCACATGAAGAATGAGGGAGGATTGTCAGAAAGGGAGGGGCATATTCTAGGCAGGGCAAGGCTGCTAACTCCATTCTAGAAAGTTCAGACAGGAAAAGAGCATGGACGTGTTCAGAGAACTCAGACAACTCTCTTTCTTTAGCACTCAGGAAGGAGGCAGAGCACTGGGCTGAGGGTGTACAAGTCAATAGCACTTGTACTGAAGAAACGCAAAGGAGCTAAGAATTTCTTTTAATATAATAGTAGGCACCTATGCTTAACAACTTACATGCTGATGTTATAAATAGAACAGGTAGGTAGATGTAGGTTCATAAAACCAAACAAAGCAACCAGTGAAGAAGTTGGAGACATAACTAAGTTATCCAGATGAGAAATTATAATCCTTAGGCTTTGATTCATGCTGTCAATTCAAATAAAAAAATGAATTCAAAGTGTATTCTGAGATTGAGCACTGGAATTTGCTTAAGTAAATGGGACTTATAAAACTTATAAGGCATACGTTGTGTAAGAATATATAGGGCAGAAAGGGAAGAGGAAACAGAGGTATAGAAAACTTGAGGTTTATATTCCAGGAATCTTTAAAAAGGAAAGTTAGATATTCAGTTTATGGATGTGTTTAAAACTGAAAGTACAATATATAGGTGAGAAGGGGTTAAATGTCTTAGCCAAACCCTGTTCAAATAAGGCTCTGAATTATAAAGAAAAAGTTAAAGCCACTCTTAGGAATGAGAGTCCTCAGTTACCTTGAGCACTGTGTTCCCAGAACACAGACATGGTGGGCTCTGAATTACCAGGTATTTGCTGTAGGTGAAGTCAAGTGCAGGCCACCAACTGTAAGCCTGTCAACATACTTGTCTCTCAAGTATGACACAAGAAGCTTTTCCCCCATGAGACCACCCCCAGGCAGTGACCATAAGGAGAAGGAAGTGGAGGAAATCCCAGGACATCAATATTTCCTTCTTTGTGATGGCTCAGCACCTCCTGGGTGCATGGCCACGATAAACCACAGTGTTGCTGATGACCACTGAACAGTTTTCAGGTTCAAAACCATAGTGAACTTGCTTCCCAGTTCTGCTCTTTGTCATTTAACTACTTCGTAGATTTAACCTAATGCTTCTTGGACTGGTGTGTACCACGAAGCAATCTAGCCACCAGTGTGACACGTACTTATCCTTTAGATCTGTTGCGAACTGAGCCATCTGCTCGGGCACTGGCTGATGCCTGGTGCCCAGTTTGCCTCCTCCCAGTTCCCACACCGTTCCTGCCTAGGGAGTAGAACTGGACACACACCATACTACAGTTCAGCTCAGCAGAATGCACAGGGATAAGGGCTTACCACACAGGGGCACATACTAAGCTCTCACTTATGTTTCCCACATATGAGCTCTCCTAGAAAGAGCTTCTTTAATGCACATGTTTGTATTGTTTGAGGCAAGACATTCACTCCTCTGCTTCTTTTTGCTTCTCAGTTCTGGAAACCAGCATACGGATGTGATAATGGACCATGTGTGCGTTATTACCCTCCCTGTAGGTGTCTATGGGGAGTGTGCATTCTTCGATGATTCTAGAATGGAACAGAAATATTGTGGTTAGTATATAACCTACTTGTAACCGAGGAAAATATTGTAAAAAGATTTTATATTCTTCATCTGCAGATTAATGTTTCCTGTGTTTTAAAAGACAAGTTACCCAGCAGCAGATGAATGGTATAAAACATTTAATTAAAGTCAGCCATAGCCTGCTGGCAAGAAATGACCTTACCTTCAACTCAGGGCTGGGACCAAAAGCATCTATTGTTTTCATTTGAGAGGAATTTAGTGAGGAACACTGTTTCTTGGTTCAATTCAGAGAACATTTATGGAGTGCTTATTATATACAGGGGTATTTCAGGCTAGGCAAGGAGTTCCCAGCGTGGCTCTGAAAGTATTGTGTCTAACAAAGGCCCAAGGTCTGGTTGTCCAGACAGGCCTGTGCCATAGACCATGGCACATGCCACGGGAGAAAGTGGTCATGTTGGAGATGTAGTTGGAAGATTTTAGGCATGCCCCATGGCCAGGCCACATTGTAGCCAGAGTGTGAAGAACAGGCTGTGTTTCTAACAGGAAGTAAAGTGGTTCATTTCAGAGAATCCAGGAAACTCCAGACTTGGGTGTCCGGAGCTGAGTGGCTGACTATCCCACCTTATCCTGACATACATCCTGACCCAAATGAGGGTGCCATAGAGGAAGACTCCGAGTCACGCCCACACCCCTTGACCCCTCTGTCTGAATCATTTTCTCCCACAACACTTCCTGTCGGTAAGCTCTGTTAATTTCATCCTCAAACACATTTCAAATCCCTCTCACTCTTTTGAAACCTTACCATGTGCCAGAGTCTTATGTTACACAGTTCTAATTCCATGCTACGAGACATGAAAGAAGCTCACAAGCCGTGTCTCTCTTCTAAGTCACACTTATTTACTGAATCTGATGGAGAGCTGTAGCTTTTACTCACAAACATGCTGTGTTCATACTACCAAAGTCCAAAGTCCAAAGTCTACAATTTTGTTTCATGGCTCCATTTCAGACTCCCCTATGACAGACAATGTCCTTTGAAGTCGGGCTCTGCCTAATCACCTTTAGGTTGCTCACACACTGTTGTTGGCTGCTTAGGGTTCAGTGTTCTCAGATTTCATGCTCTGTTTTACTTCTTTAACGCATAACACATATGTACACACACATAATTTTACACACAAACTCCACACACACAATTCTACATACAATTATTCAAACACAAACACATACAATTATACATGCACTGACACACACAATTATGCATAAAAGACACACATACAACTATGCACACGCATAATTGCATACACATAACATGCATGCATGCATGCACAATCATGCATATGCATTTAGGTACGAACATACATACATGCATATGCCCACACTCATACAGTCATACACACATACATATACACTCACAATCACACATATAAGCACACACATGCAAGCATACATACATGTACATATACATGCACACACAGACACACATGCAGGTACACATATAATGTGTGCACTCACAGGTATTAATGCATAAACATCATACACATACATAGGCACACATGCATGCACATGCATACTCATGCATGCACACACACAGACATGTACATTGCACACATGCATGTATACACACAGTCCCACACAAAGACTTTGAATGAATGACTCACTTTCTCAGAACTCATGCTTGCTGCGTCATTCAGCTGATGTCTCTGACCAATTGGGACTTAACTGTTCATGACAAGGCACTTTAGGCAGGTGGAAGTTCAGGCTTTCCTTAGACTATCACAGCACATGCAACATATCCATTCTAACACATATCACAATAGCATCATCTATCTTATTTTTCTTGGATACCTTGGCCAACTTGACAGCAGAGTCACAGATTTATCTTAGGCTTTGGTCCACATCATTTGTTTCATTGAGTAAGCACAAAGCCTCTGACATTCTTATCAAATCATAAACGAATGAAGGAGCGAAAGTCGAAAGGCATCATCTCATTTGCCTCTGACCCTTGCATGGGTCATGGACTGCTGTGCAGGTCTGAGTTGAGCTACCATCACAGATCATGCTTTGTCTGATCCAGTCATGTGCAGCAGAACACACTGCACATGTGGGAGATGTGTAGTAGGTCCTGGTGACCATCACAAGATTACTTAGAGAACAATCAATTAGGACAGAGACATTGCAGTTTGGACCATATGTTTCAGTAAAGCCTTGGAGAAACCAGGCTGTTGCTGATAGCCGGACTGACTGGTTACCCAGAAGCAACATGGCTTGATAAGCAGAAAAGCCTGCCTCAAATTCAAAGAGGTTGTTAAATTCTCTATACAGTAGTTAGACTTTGACCTATTAGTGCAAGCTAACAGTGCTCTGCTCTTCCACACGACAAGGCAGGAGTATTTTGAAGAGGTGTATTTTGGTGAATTCAGGATCAGAAGGAAAAGACCTTTTCCATGGACAGATTAGTTTATGTCTCTGACGTTACTCCTCCATGGTGACAGCCATCCTGACATAAGGCATAGCAGTTTGACAAGGTCCACTCAGCATGGCCAAGTTCCCACATACCTCATCCTGTGTTAGATTGCTGACTTGCCCACTGGGAGCCCCTAAAGCTGGGGGTTCTTGTAATGGAGATGGGAAATGGTTCACTCTGTTCTGAGGGAGGACGTCCATGTTAACTGTTATGATCTACAGTAGTGAGGCTGAAAACACATTTAATAGAGGGCATCATTGTTTTCCCTCTGGTAGGTGGAACAACAAACAGAACCACTGGAGGGTTTGGGGTAGCCTCAAAGGTTTTCAAAATTAGGTTAAATTATTTAAAAATCAAACAAAAACAAAGTAAATGGTAGCAATGAGACAGTTTGGAGCAACTGCAGAGAGTAAACTGTAGGTGGTTGCTCTTCTGTGTACATTGCTTTGAGAATTCCTGGGAGATTCAGCTTTGTTCGGACACAGAAGAGGTTTTCCAGTATACCTGAAATTGTGCATTACTCTAGAGAATAAAAAGTCAGTGTTGTTGACATGGGTTAACCTGCCAAATTGAATTTAGATTCCTTTTTAAGACCAGAAGGGCCCATTAAGGCAAAGAGATTCCATGGGAACATGGTACTCCTTTCTGATCCCACATGTGAAAGTCACTCAGTGATCACAAAGAAGTCACCAACTTGCTGAGTCAGTCAACAGGAAGCAATGTGTTTCTGTAATGATATTAAAGTATTCGATTATGAAGACACGAAAATTGAAATCACTGTGAAAAATGGGTGCAGAATATAAAAGAGCTTTTCTGGCTGTCCCCTGGCCCCACACTGTCTAATCCTGAAATCCACAAATGTGCATCTCCATTTTTTCCTCATCCTATAATAAAATACATGGTTTAGCCTGCCCTAGAGAATGCTGGAGCGTGCCTCTACTGTCATTGTTTTGGAAATCTTTCTCAGACCTGTCATCAACTGGAATTTAACATGGAATATCAGCTTGTTATGTCTTCAGATATTATGATTTGGTAAATCAGATCCTAGTGAGTGGGCAGAGTGGGGAAAATTGGAATGTGTGGAAAAACAAATGAAAAAATAAAAGAGTTTACATTCATGCAAATGTGCTCACAGTTGGTATTGAATTTTTTTAACAAACTATACATATCTGAGTGTTGTTTCTCCACACTAATTATAGTTTTTTAATCAACATAAAATAAGAGTTGTTGCTTCACTGTTTTAGTGTCTGTGTTATGAGCAGAACCAGACCAAGTGTTGAAACTGCTAACCTTGTCTATACCCAAAGCCAGCGACATAGCAACTTGTAGTGGGAACAGATCGAAATTCTAACTGGCAAAATTTTGTGACGCAAACGGTAACTCAGTTCATCTTGCTGCAGTCACTGTGGCTGATGGAATCAGAGATCCATTCTCCTGTCCTGCTTCTCCTGACTTTATCACACCGACAGTAAAGACATGGGAGAATACAACAACCCAGAGGTCTGTTAGACATCCTGTTGCTTCTGCACTCACTTAGACCCCTCCTGGTAGACCCTTTGCTGGGCAGCTTATTTTGGTAGCCCATCTGACACTAGATCGCTGACCCCTGCTACTCTCAAAGTCTTTAATGGAAACTTCACCTCATGCTAAGATGAAATGGATTTTTGGCAGCTGTGGGAGATTTTGAAGAATAAGAACAATCATAGCTGGAAGAGGAAGAAAAGAAGGATTCGGTACCTTAGCTCCTCAGCTGCTTTTCATTATAAACCAAGCCTACATTTATTATGAGGAGGGGAGCCAAAAGACAGACATTGATAGGTCTCTGCGCTCAGAAAGAGAAAGATTGCATTTGATAAATTCTACTTCTCATCTTGATTTGAGTTCAAATGACCCTTAAATCTGTTCAAATTAAATGGCATAGATCTAGAAGTCACCTCAAGACTACCTCTGCCTTTTCTCCTTATTATATTGCTCAGATATTATGGCTACTCTGAGTCTAATAAAATTTTCTTTTTTTCTCACTCATTTAAAGAACTGGGCAGTTCTATGAATCTCCAAAGTTATATAAATAAAACTCATTTCAAACAGTTTTCACAAGATGACTTACATATTTACATTTAACAAGGTTGTGTCTAATGTCCTGAGAATTTACAGTGTGTCTAAACAGAGAAAGAGGCCACATCCACAGGCCTGACCCAGGAGCAGTTCTCTGTGAGTTTATTTAGTTTAGTTTTCATAAGGAAGAAATAATCATATTAGAATTCTTCAGCTCATTGATTGTTTCTCCTTTTGTGTTGTTTGAAGTATACTTTTGGTGCTGGCGAAATGAATGAAATTATAACTGTCATGATTTTCTGCAAACATACATGTCAACATAGGAGTACATATTAAATAAGAGAAGAAGGATATAAGGCCTTCATTTGCATACATAGACCAAGCAAGTCAAACAATCACAGACAAATAATGCTGACAAATATCCACACTTCAATAAATATTAAAGAATCCTAATCCTTGTCATGCTGTTAAGATATGTAAACATGCTATATACATGTGCAGCAATTTTGCATGAAAATTAGTATATAAAGAGCTCTAGAGGCATGGCATATTTGAACTTAGACTCTAATAGATTGGCCAGTCTGTTTCTGTGACCGTTAGTGTTCAGAGAAAGAATGTTGCTTTTAGATGGACGACCCAAAGACATTTTGATTTATGTTGAGAAATTAGCAAGACCACGTAAAATTTGTGGCATTAGAAAAAGTCTGTTTATAAAGAAAACCAGCAAATTCCAGTCAATAAGCTTTCAATTGAAAGATGACAGATAGCTGGCCCTGAGGAAAGGGCTGCTTGTGGAACAAGTGTGCCCTGACTGTGGAGGGAAATTTGGATGCATTTGTATGTTTAACAGAAGATCAGTTTAGTGCTTTATCTTTTGTTTCAAGGATGGAAAAAATGGCTCAAGATCCCACTCAAGTGACTGCGAAATATGGTCATATTTTGTGCATGCAAACAAATATTTGTAAATAATTCTGCTATTAAAATTGTATGGTTATCCTTATATTAGATCTATCACACAGACGTCCATCCTAAGGATAAAACTGTAGGTATTTTAAGAAAGTCCAGAAGCTGAAGAGATGTGTTAACAGGTTAAGAGTGGTCCAGGGGTTGGAAAGATGGCTCAGTGTTTAAATGAACTTTCTACTGCTGTAGAGTATCAGAGTTTCATTCTTAGCACCCACATCATTGGACAACTCACAATTACCTATAAATTCCACTCCTAAATTATCTAGTGTTCTTTTTGGCCTCTGCAGCCATCTGCACATACATGTACTCATATATTCACATAAAATGCATGCTCAAACATATAAATAATAAAAGAATGGATATGTACATTAAAATAACTAAATATGGTAAAGTTTTATACATTTCAATCTTTAAAACATCTTAGTAGTGATTAAATGCAACACAATAGATTCACAAAGGAAAAAATACAGCTAGCAAAATGAAGAACACATGATCTTGTTGTCCTATGGTTTAGATACACTTTCTATATCTTTTAGTCCAAAACAACAGAAATGTGTATCATTTCTCATCACTGACAGAGAATGAAAAGCCTTTTTGTCATATCCTGCCAGACAGCATTATGAAAGCAGTGTTGGTGGAGTTTCATTTGCATTTTCCTTCCTAGAACTGAAACTGAATATCATCCCTAACATCCAAAATCTGTGTGTTTCTTATCACGTAAACAACAGCTACCTGTCTATGGCTTCGTGCAACCAAAAGTTCCTTTTGAACATGCATGGCATGACATTCAGAGTTCCAGATTCTGAAAACAAATGGAGGAATGAGGACCTAGTAAAACAAATGAGGAATGAGCGAAACATTAGGAATGCTTCCTAGTGATGCTGACCACTGTTCAGGGTAGAGAATACCCAGAGGCCGAAAGTATAAAAGGCCAGCATGTCAGCCACTGGTGCATGTCATTCAAAAAACAAACAAGCTAACCAGACGATGGTAGTTTGAGGTTTTAGAAATTTAACAAGAGTCACAGGCCATAAGGACATGAGGCAGCAGTGAGAGAATTAATATTCTACACAAAGGAGAAATGAATTTAACAACCAAATGAATGAACAAAACCCAAAAAGCCAAGTCAACGTAGGGCCAATTTGCTAAAGGAGATATAAATAAGAGTGTCTTTGACAAACATGTGGACTAACAGAGGAGGAGGAGGCAGAGGACAGCTCTCAAGGCTGTTGGTGCCCCATAGGTCTTTCCCATGACTTTCCCTTTCAGCAACACCGACCTTCTACTGAAATCACACTGATTTAGAACACAGCTGGGGAGAATCGCCTTACATGGGGGTGAATGTTCTGTTTAATACTGGAGTCATCTTTCTATTATCTTTTGTGAAGTCCTAATGCTATCTAAGTTTTCATTGTACCAATCCTTACTTCTTGTTCAGCTTGGGTGACAATGTAATCTACTGTATATAATTTATGAGAAGTTTTCTGCGCCATTGCGTCTGTTTGTCATTGATTGTACATGTTTATTTACAGCAACCAGTTTTTCAAGAATGTGTTTATTTCATTCTTTTTGCTTTTTTGTTTTGTTATGCAATTATTTAGCCTCCTATTTTTTTGTACACATACCTCTGCCATTTGAAAATACTAACAGTTCACTTTTTCTTTTCAAATTCACGTGCTTTTTTCTTATGTCTGATCTTTGTCTAGGTTACAACACATGATTAAGTAAACAGAAGACCACCACATTCTCATACCTGATTCTGTTCAGAATGATCTACTCTGCCCACAAGGCATATTACTAGCATTGGGGATAACTTAATGTATTTGATCATTTTAAGGATGAATGTATCCTTCTCTATTTAATTGGATATCATAATTTCATGAAAATAATGTTGGATTATTATAAAACTGGTAAATGTCTCTGCAGATTTTACCTGTTCTTTGTGCTTCTAAGCCATTATAGTCACTTGATCACATCATACAAGGTATACCATTACAATTGTCCCCAACCATGCCTGTTCTGAATGAGTTCTCACTGAGTTACAGCCATTCCTGCAGGGCTCTGCCCTCTCAGCTCCAACATTTATTGGGTCTCTCACTTTCTATCCTATGATTATCTCACACTTGTGCTTTCTGATTCTTGCTGCAGGTGCCAGTTGGAGGCTTCATACAAACAAGGACAAAATGGTCATGTGGCAGTCATTCTTCAAACAGTTCTGTTAATTTAAAGAGAATCTGCTCTTACTTAATGCCTACAAAAGTATTCAAGGCAGTATGTGGTTATTTGAAAGTGATCAAGTTTATAAATTTGCAGAGGCTAACTACTCCTAAGTACTTAAAAAATTGCAATTCTCAGTTTTGGGCTACTCTACAATAAAATGTAAAATCATGTGTGCCCGACGCTCAGAGCAACACAGAAGAAATCTTTTTGGTCTCAGCATCTCAGGCAGAAAGCGGTGATGAGTGTGGAAGGCAATACCTTGACATGCACACACACGCATCTATTGTACTCACCCCCATCGCCTGCAGCAGGAAAGCCCGCCCCACCAGCAACTATGAGCTTCTTGTGAGACCCACCCAGAAGAATAAGTGCAGCAAAATGGCCTGGACTCCATAACTTGGTTGGTGGTCATGAATCCAGGACTGCATGCTCAGCTTGATCTACAATCAAGCTCATGAGTCTTTCAGTGCAGGAGACTTCAGAGGACCGCTATACTGGTCTGTGTTGAGGACTGTATGGTTGTGCATGTGGATGGGAGTGGGTGGGGACAATGGGTAGATGAGTTCAGGACCTGGTACATGCTAGGCAAGAGCTCTATCCCTCAGCTACAGCGTGGGATCCAGCTCTGTGACTCTTATTAAAACTCAGGTGATTTTCATTAGAATTTCACATTTATATTTCAAGCATTATGGGATTTGGTCTTGGTGAATTACACAATTTCTAATTATATTTTTTCTGTTGTGTGTGTGTGCGCACATTCATTTTTATGTGTGTGTGAAGGTGTGTGCTATAACATGAATGCAGAGGTCAAAGAGCAACTGCAGATGATGGCTTTAACTTTCTAGATGTGGTTTGGGAGAGATCTCGTTTCCTCTGTTGTGTGCACCAGACTCCTGGGGATTTTATGCCTGTCTCCATTTCCCCAGAGGAACACTGGGATCAAAGGAACACTTTGGGAAAATGGTTGATCAGTGAAACTTAACTATGGGAGGACAATGATGGAAACAAGAGGAAATAAACGATCACATTTAAAACCCCAAGAACAACATGATGCTTGCTCGACAAAGAGCTGATCACGCTAGAAATACGGATTCACTGGTGAAGATGGACCAAGAAATACACTGGAGGGCACCAGAACAACCACAAACAGCCTGAAAAAAAGTGGATAGATGGAATAGCTACCTGGATGCTGTAGATACTATGCTAATGTGTATTGATGAGAATGCTTGGGAAACAGTAAACATTTTTGAGGAGAGATTATGAATTCCATCTTCTGTGTACATTTTCAATACATTTGCTGTATGCTAAGAACCATATTACAGGCTTTGGGATGTGTATTTGCTCTTGCTTCAGAACTGGATTCAATTCTCAGCACCCATCTCAAATGACTGACAACTTTGATAACCCTAGCCATAGAGAGCAAGAACTCTTGGGTCTACAGTCACAGACAGACAGACAGACACACACACACAACCACACACACTTAAAATTAAAATAAGTACTCTAAGAAGGAGAAAAGACCTCCATGACTTCTACCATAATGAAATCCGTGTTTTTGCATAAAGGAACAGTAAACTAAACAGAGAAGCATAATCTTCCAATGGTTATAACACTTTGGATTCCCACAAGATGTTATGGCTATCTAGAATTTCTCTCAGACATCCCAATCTGAACTGTATGATAAAAACAACTGCCATTTATCTGCTGCTGATGCTGCACAGGTCGACCCTAGTGAATATATCATGTAGCACTGGGCAGATGGAAAATAGCCAGATGGTGGGGGTGCCATCTGTGCAATTTCAGGTCACGAAAAGCCATTTCTTTCTTTCTTTTTTTTAATGTTTGGCATGGTAACTGGTTTGGAGAACTTTCATGTGGATTTTAATTTAATGACAATTTTACTTGAGTGCCTGTCTGTTGGTTTCTGAGTGAAACTGGCAGGCTTTTTCTGTTTATGTAACTTACCATATAAAATTATATTTAGAAGAGAATATGCTTTAGCAATCAGAACATATGAAGTCCTTAGCTTCATCCAATATCCTTTTATTACTAGATGTTCTTCTTGTTGTTATTTTTTACCCTTTACTTTTCAGGGTCCACCACCCAGCTCACAAACAAATACATGGAGACTTATTCTTACTTATGAATGCTAGCCAGCTTTTCTTAATTTATCACCTCTACCTTTTGCCTCTGGACTTTTACCTTGTCCTCTTTTACATTCCTTTCTTTCTTACTTACTCTGTGGCTGGCCGTGCTGCTGGACTGATGGCCTCTGGTGTCATCCTCTCCTTCTCCTTTTCCCACTCCTTCCTCCTGCTTTTTACCCTTCTTTGGAGCCTAGATTTTGCCTCCTATTTATTCTCTCTGCTTGACAGCCCAACCTATCCTTTCTTCTGCCTTGCTATTGACTATTCAGCTCTTTATTAGACCAATCAGGTATTGTTTTGCAGGCAGAGTAACACAGTTTCACAGAGTTAAACAAATGCAACATAAAAGAGTACAACACATCTTTGCAACGCTAAACAAACACTCCACAACATAAACGAATGTAAAACATCTTCAACTAACATTTCACAATGAATAGTTATATCTTAAATCTCCAAGCAGTTAGTATTTGACCAAAATAACCAAAAATCAGTCTTTAAAGCATATACTGTAAGACTTTAACCAAGTACCAAGTGACAGTTAACAGACCAAGCTCTCCCAAGGTCCTTTGTGGTAACAAAAAGCCCCAACAGAGCAAACACAAAAATAACTTCACAAACAAACAAAACAACAACAACAAATCCCACTATGTCTGCTACTGCGGCCTCTTTCTGTTTCTTCTGGATACAGAAGTTACACATTCCATTTTTACTAAAGCAGGAAAATTCAGTGGCACAGATTGAAGCTTTCATTGTTATGGAAAACAAATGACTGGAAATATTTTTACTGACTTCCCTAGAACCAATCAAGAAGGGGAAAAAACACTTCAACTGTGGAAATGAAACCACAAAACTTTTGCAGACTTGGAAAGTAGACTCAGTGAAAGAGGTTAGAAAGAGCATTCATCCCAATATATCCTTATAAGCCCATTTCCTAAGACGCAGATATTCTAAGGAATTGCAGCACTTACGACCATAATCTGTGCATCAGCATCAACTACTGGAGGCCTTGACTACCACAGAACAGCAGAGAGTATCAGGCATGAGCAGGAACAAAGCAGAGAAACCTCAGTGGGGTCCAAGGCTAGAAAGAGTGGTAAATGTAGGTGGTAACTTTCTTTTTTCAGTTACTGGTTAAGCATCTCAAGAGTTGAAAGGAAAAAAACAATTTCTAAGTCATCACACAGATACACACACAGACACACACACACACACACACCTGTAAATCACTTTAGTTGTGCACTGAACAAAAAATTGAGGGAAATGGAAACTTAGCTCGT
Source organism: Bramus lutescens (assembly GCA_001685075.1). Classification (NCBI taxonomy): domain Eukaryota; kingdom Metazoa; phylum Chordata; class Mammalia; order Rodentia; family Cricetidae; genus Bramus; species Bramus lutescens. Next base: position 588,815 of record LOEQ01000307.1, on the reverse strand, counting down.
TAGAATTATCCTATAGACATAGAATCGAAACTAATCTGAGATTCCATATTTCACCAGATAACTTACACAGGTAGTCTTCATCCTATTTCTTAAAAATATTCTACCCCTCAAAGATCTCAAATTTAAATTATTAGTTGACAGAAACTCTAGCTAAAGTGTCTTTGGAGGTCTGTGTGATGTTGCAAACATCTGTATTCTTTCTCCTGAGAACAGCTGGATAAAACACTCCAGCTATGCTTTAAATAAATCACCATGCTGACAAAATGACAATATGCAAGCTATAAACCCGCAAATGTCAGTAATTACCCTGCACGTAAACAGAAAATATAGTCAACTGTAGGACAAAACATTTCCACTTCAAAATCAAGCGAGAGAAGCTCTGCAGCCACAGCATTTTGTTGCAAGTTAGTTCAAGCATAAGTGATTAGCTGAAGGGGAGAGCCCTTGCCTAGCACGCTCGAGACTCTGGGTTTTGTCCCCAGCACCACAGAAAACAAAGAAGCAAAAAGGTCAATGCAAAAGTTGAAGGAAAGTTAGGGTCAAAGATTTACCTGTTCACACTGTAAGATCTGAAACACAAGACCACAAATGACATTGAAAGCCGTTGTTCAGCCAAGAATTTGCATTCTTTTCAAATATGTGTGAAGCCTTTGACAAAAGAGATTCAATGCTTTGGCTGAAAGAGAATCGTAGCAAATTTCAAAGTAAAGCATCGAGGGAAGTATTTTCTCTGATGATGGCAGACTGTACTAGAAATTAAGAAAGTCTAAAAAGAATTCAATTTTAACTATAAATGCTCAAATGTCAAGCATTTTGTCTCATAAATTTGTAAACAAAGAGTAGGAAAGAGACATTATATATATGTATATATATAATAAATAATAAAGCAAATGTCAAGATCTCATGGTGCCAAGCAAAAGCTATGCTTAACAAAGACATTCCTAAATGAAACATTCTGCCGTCAACACAAATGAGAAAGCTGCCAGGGCTCCCCGGAGGAGCCTAACTGACAGAATGGATCTCTATGGATTAAAGGGGATTTATTAGCGTGGCTTTCAGGCTTCGCTCTGGCTACTCAAACAAATGGCTGCTCCCGTAGGGAAAGACCAAGAATCCAGTAGTTGTTCAGTCCACAAGGATGTGTGTTGGAATTCCGAAGAAGTGGGTTACAACACAAGTGAAGGAATGGACTTTCCAGGGAGAGTGAGGACGAGCAGGCAGAAAAACAACAGCTTCCTTCTTCCACGTCCACTTAAATGACCTGACACCAGAAGTTTTGGCTCAGATTCACGGTAGGTCTTCCACCTTTAGAGAATCCAGATTTATTGCAGGTCTTCCCACCTCAAATGATCCAACAAAAAATTTACCATATGTGTGTGCATACAAGCACATGTTAAATGAATAAATAAATAACTTTCATACCTATATTTTTTCAAAAATAAAAATATTATGGACTTCTATCAGCACTGATGAAGAGATTTAAGGTACTTTGATGCTATCATATCCCATGATTAAAGTCAACGGGAAACTAACACTCTAACCCAGGCACAATGACAAAGGGCACAGACTCTTGAGCAACGATAGTATGGGTCATTTCTTCAAGAAAGGAGTCATGTCCTGTTGAGGAGCTTGCTAAGGATGGAGGAAATGCAGAATGGGCAATAGAGGAAGGTGGCCATAAATACCAGCTAAGTTCATGTGACCAGCTGCAGGAATATATACCGTAACTGAAAAAACTAAAAGTGAGAAATGACTTACAACATTTTATAACTTTAAAAAGCAAGACAGTATGGTTAAGAAATTACTGCTGCTCTAACTTCTTTGCAAATTGAGTCAGTCTGCTGCTAGTTCTCTGGAAGACTATGAAGATTCAACATTAGATTCTCAGAGAGGGCAGGGTGAGGGGAGACACTACTGTGAACCACATACAAATACCATGAAAACAGAAAATGGAAGATTAGTTCTCAGTTCATTGCCCAGAGTCAATAAAATGTGGATAATAATTTCTGAAAGAAAGCTGGGTATACAGCACACACTTGTCATTTCTAACTGTGGGGGTGAGGCTGAAAGATCTCCAGTTCAGGTCAGCCTGTGTAGCATAGTGAGATCTTCTTGAGACAGAGGATGAAAGAATGGGAGGAAGGGGGAAGGGGAAAAAGAAGGAGGAAAAGGAGAAGAAGGAGGAGAAGGGTGGAAGAAGGAAAGAAGAGAGAGAGGAGAGAAAAGAGGAAGGCTATAAAATAAAATATATGAAAAATTATTAAAATTAAAAAAAGTCCTGTCAGGATGGCATTGTAGAACAAAGGGGTTGTGGCTAGGTTATTATTTATGTTTATCTTTTGGTAGCCTACAGAGCACTCTCTTGTTACCGTGAACAGGTGTCTTTGCCAAGGCACCTTCTGTTTGGTTTAATAAACAGGTCCATAGCTAGGTGGGAAGAGGTTAAGAAGGACTTTAGGGGACAGAGAGGACTCTGGAAAGAAGAAAAAAGGCAGAATGCCAATGAAATGAGGACTGAGACAAACACACCAAATGGGAGAAAGATAAAAACCACATGGTAGGAAAATGGATTAATAAAAATATAGGTTAATTTAAGTTATAAGTGCTAGTGGGTCAAGCCTAAACTAATTGCCAAGCTTTCATAATTAATGAGACTCTGTGTTATTATTTTGAGCTGGCAGATCAAAGGCAAATCTGAGTACATTTTCCCATACCAAAGACACTAGAACATGGGGGTGAGGTTCTAAGTAAGCACAACCATGACCTCTTCATGTGCAATGAGTTGTGTGGGTATTGTCTTCAGCACTGGGGCCCTGCTATCAGTTTGGGGAGAACAACCATTGTTTAGCAACAATCTAGATTGCTTGGAGATTTCCATGGGACCTCTATGGCCAACAACTTGATTAGATATAATCAAATCAAGGTCCTAGAAATTTCACTTGGTAACAAGAGATGGCCAATTTGGGACTCATCTCCCTTATTATTTGGAAACAAAATTAAGATTGCCTTCATATCTTTTAGGAAGATTCTGCTGCACTGGGTTTTCATACCACCCCTCAAATGCCCCTCCCTTCTAGCAATGTCTCCCCACATTCTCTCCCTCAACCACATTTTCTTCCCCTTCCCCTCTGGACTCTCCCATTCCGGTTCCATCTTAATCCCAACCCACCAATAAGAGCTATTCTATTCCCCTCCCCCAGGGAGAACCTGTCTATTCCCTTCCTCTTTACCAAACTTCTCTGGCTAAATGGATTATTGCTTATAATCTAATATCCATATATAAGCGAATGCATACTGTATTTAATGGGTCTGTTACCTCATTTAGGATTATTTTTTCTGGTTCCTTCCATTTGTGTGTAAATCTCACCATGCCATTTTTTAAACAAATTAAACAGTACTCTGTTGTATCAATGTACCACATTTTGTTTGTCCATTTTTCCAATGAGGGACATATTGGTTGTTTACAAATTCGGCATATTATTAATAGAACAGCAACGAACATGGCTGATCAGGTATCCTTGTGGGAAGATGAAGTATCCTTTGGGTGTATGGCCAAGAGTGATGAAAGCAGACCCCATGTACAATAATAGATAAATTTTGAGAGAGCCTTGTGAAAAGATGTTAGTCATCAGTAAGAAATAATGAAATCAGATGATCAATGATAAAATCTACTATCAGATCATATGGAATGTGAGTGTTGTTTGAGGAATCCATACTTGCTATGTTTATGTATATTTATAGGAGAAATGGAAAATAAGAGGAAATATGTGGAGGGTTGGCTGGGGCCGAGGCTCTGAGCTGAGAAGAAAAGTCAAGAGGGATTTTCTTGAATGTCAGGTGCACTACAGGTGTGTGCATTGGTCAACATGTGAATTGTTTAATGGTAAACAGACCTATGCATGGAACTAATTAAGGCATTTTAATTTTTAAAAAATTCTCCTTTAATATGCAAGAAAAGAGAAATTTGTTTTACTATTTGCTATATTTACATTGCAATACAAACTCAGTAAATGGCTGAATAAAGAACGTTAGATTTGACTAAAATGGTTACTGATCTGTGTAAAACTGTTGACAGCTTGGAGGGGGTGGGTTTGAGGTTTTAATCTTTTATCCATTTGAGAAATTATCACAATAGAATATTAAATATTTCAGACAGCTAATGAGATTGCATACTATCAAATTATTTCTTGGTCTTCTGAGGATGACAAAGGGCAGAAAATAATGCAGTGGGCACTAAGGAATATCTCAAACTTCTATTCATAGGCGCTAGGACATTTTTTACTTGGGAGAATCTATTAGGATAAACAGAACATGCACAGATAATGACAAGTGAATTCAATAAAGTTGTTTCCAGAAAAACCATAAAATTAGCCATGTTTTAATCACTCTAGAAGTGACAGAGATAGCGTATTGTATCTAAGAAAATATATCAGCCTGCTCCAGTCCTCTATAAGCTCAGCAATATTTGATATTTAAGCTAGAGACCGTTGGAAATGCCACAGGAGATGACTCCACTCACTTTAGTCTGCTGAGAGGCCAAAAGCGGCTCAGTAGAAAGTCACAAGCTGCTCACTAAGAAAATTGAGAGGCTGATTTTAAAATTAATATAGAAATACAAAATACTATGATTTTTATTATTTATTATTTATTTTATTAAATACAAAATACTGAAGACAAAGCCACTGAAACTGAAACACTAGGCAGTGAGGTTTATTTTAAAGTTGGAGTAATCAAATTATTGTGATAAAGCACTAACTTGGGCCGTTTGATTGATGGGAAAGGATGGGATACAAATCACTGAACCAGTCTATCGTATGTGATTTACAGCAACGTGAACGTTATAAAGAACTGGATAAAACATGGTCTTTTCATAAAAGGCTCACAGTCATGGAGAGAAACTATAAATCTCCAAGTGTATATAGCAACACACAAAATTTTGGTAACAGATGGATTGTATCTCGAAGTCAAATGATAAATACAAATTCTGTAGACTAAAACCAAATGCTTCTGCCGCTCGGAGGCATGCACAGTTGTCTTAACTGGAGCAACCCTGTCAGCAGTCACAAGGGAAGACTGTCATATTCGTTGACATCAATTAAATTAGGAACTCTTGTCTCCCTGAAGGCATTGCCTGTACAGTATGTGTGTAGTATGTATGTTCTACGTGTATACAGTATCTCTCTGTACATAGTGCATATAGTGGCTGTGTGGAACAGAGATATGTGCGTATATATAAGCTTTATCACTTGTATCTGAAGTGCATATGAACTGTTTGTAGGTTGTGTTGCAGTGTGTGTTGTCCATAGAGTGTGGTGTATGAAGTATAGTGGAAGGCCTGAGTCTTGGGAGAAAGTGTCTTGTGGGCAAGGAGAAGGGTTTGGACTCCAGCCTAGGAGTCAGTCACTCTAAGGAAACATTTGTGCCTAAACTCAACGAGACCTAAATCCGTGTTTCCTGAGACATAACTCCGTGTTTCACAAGCTGAGGAGTCGACCTTGGCTGTGAGGGAACAGGATAGAAGAGAGAGAGGCAGGGATGCTATGGCATTAGTCATGAAGTCACTGCCATCCTGTGATCAGGGATGGGGAGAGCGCTCTCCCCTTGGTTATGGCCTTTCTAAATGGCAGCCTCCTCCCTCCCCACATATTAGCCACAGGACGTGCTATCTCTTTGCACACATTCCTTTGCAGTTCCTCACCACCATCTCCTCAGACACAGGCCTTTCCAGTTCTCTCGGAGGTTGTCATTGTAAGTTTTATAACTCCTGTCTTCACTCATTTCTGCTGTTGGTACCAAGTGCCATCCTAGAGAGGAAGGCATACAGTATTTGGACTCTAAAAAGCTTTATACTTTATACATTTACTGGCATAGCTTTTTTTAAATATTCCATTATCTTTAAAATCTGTTAATTACAATGAAGCTACTGTAGCTGAGAAAACAAATTTCTTTATGCAAATTGTCTTAAATTAGACACGACATTAGTCTCTGCAGGTGGAACCCACAGGATTGAGACTCGAATGTCCCTCGGATATCCTATCCTCTGGTCCTCAGTCTAACAGACGGCTACCTTCAACAGCTGTGTTCTGAATAAGTGAAAATATATGGGCTTATCATTTGAAGGATTTATAAACCTGTATCGTTCTGCAGTTTCTTCCTTCAGTTAATCTAGGAAGGCCTGGGGCCACTTAGTGCAAGGTCATTCTAGCAATAACACATAAGCCTTAAGGGCTAAATGCACACTTTCATATTTCTTTACTTCTCTCATCATCTTAAATGCAGAGGACACAGGTGAGAGGTTTTCCCAAAGACAGTTTCGATGCAGGAAAGCTGCAGTGCTATTCAAATGAGGTTTTCCACCACCTGCAATCGGGAAAACCTGAAAATTGAACTTTCAGTTTACCAAGAACAAAGGAACCGAAGACTTGGTTTTAAAGATCCATTAAGTCATGCTGGAAAAGGCGGTAAACACAAGCAGAGACACAAGACTGGCGTTTGGCTGTCAGCATCTTTTGCTGTGATGTTTCCATCAATGCAGGCCCTGTCGCTTTGCTCTACATGGCTGCATGAAGCATAACCCACGGGAAGCGCTCTGCTTCACGCGGAAAGAAAAAAGCTTGAGAGCAGCCAAAGTGAAAACAGAGCTGTGAACCTTTTCTACCAGCTTCCCTTGCGAACACTCTCCTGTTCGACACTGCCTAGGGACTGGGTTCCAGCCACGTGTCTGTGGGAGGATGTTAAGAAAATCCCACACCACTCTACAATGACTCTCCTTCACGACAGGCTCAGCACAGCTAATTGCAAAAATACAGGATACACTACTGGTGAGTTCTTTGTATAATGATGAGGAGAATTCGCGCCCAGATCAGGTGATGACTCTGCAAAGTGAAATTTTGATGAACGTCACCTGGATCCCGAACAGCCCTTTCGATAAACAGAAATCACTGTTGCGCTAACACATCCTTTCCAGAAGTTGCTGTGCATATTATTTCTCAATCCATAATAGGATGACCCTAACAACGCTAACAAGATTTTAAATTGCCTTAATTTGATCATAAAATAAGTCAGTAAATGTTTTAAATTTTTACAAGAAATAATGGCCTGTGGTCTGAATGAGGCACGTCTGGCATTCCAGAGCGTGTGTTGCTTACTGTAAAAATTACTTCCACATGACCGAAGTCTTAAAGTCTAGCTTAAAAGTCATTTTTTGGCAAGTGGAAATTCATTCTTTTGAAATTCTCATTTCTGGCTCTGAAGTATCATTTTTGTATGTCCCCTAAAAGCAGCCACTCTGCTGACTACTGAGGCTAACGTGGTGCTGGGTAAGAATTCACAACCGAGCTGTGCAGTTTTGTAATGTTTCAAACATGATAAAATACTTCCATGCAGGCCACAGTTAGCACATAAATATTCAATGAGAAAACCTGTAGTTGCTTTATTAGGGTTCAGGCTTTCCTTTCCTCCATAGGACCAGAGGCAAGAATTGGATGCAAGAACCAATTAAATATATCATGAAACCTTATTGTTTACAGAGACTTAGAGATGAAAATCTACAACAGAACAAAATAATTATTTTTTTAAAGAGCATATTATATTTCTTATAATTTTGAGTAAAAATTGACATACATGTCAAAGCATGACTAAATGGCATGTATGTAGGTCATAGATCAGCAAGCTCTGTGCCTTGCTTCTGATGCCTTTTGATACAACGTGTGCATGTGTGTGTGTGTGTTTTATAGTATAATCTCATGTTATCGATGCTTATGCATAATCTATTAGTCTATATGGAAAACAATATTTTTATTATTGTGCATGAAATTCCCTTTTAAACTTCATATTAAATCTAAACATAAAGAATAAATGATGAAAACTCCCCCTAATTAATCAAGGATTCTTTTAATATATGAATATATATAATCCTGGTTAATTTACTAATTTAATAAATTAATTTAATTTATTACTAATTTAATAAGTTAGAAATGAGAAGAATGAAAATGTTTGACTTTGAAGTGAGCATCAGTACACAAAGTATTAGGTTAATCTAGAAATCATTATTTTAACAAATACTGTAGTGCTCTTATGAGGATCAGGTCCTTTTTTTCATGGTGGATTTAGTCTTTGTGTTTCTATTTAACATTATCCCAGAAAAAGACTATTGCCACAATAGATTATATTCTGGGGTAAAGATAAAAAGCACAAATGCGCCAGGTGGTGGTGGTGCACGCCTTTAGTCCCCGCACTAGGGGGCAGAGGCAGAGGCAGCCAGATCTTTGCGAGTTCGAGGCCAGTCTGATCTACAAGAGCTAGTTCCA
>LOEQ01000307.1:557838-570085 GCA_001685075.1 Bramus lutescens | reverse complement strand
AGGAAATTTTAAAGACAGTTCAGTCACTTTCTTCTGTGTCCTGCAGAATGTCTCTCAGACTCTTTTATGAAACAGGAACCTCAAAGGAACGTCTCACCTTTAGGCAAGTTCAGCAGTCCTCTCTCTTCTTTATGTCCAATTTATGCAACTGTCCAGGCAAGAGCAGTTTCTTGCCCAAATAGCTATCAAACTCCATATATACCCAAGAGTAGTATAGCTGGATATTGATATATGTTGATTTCCAATTTCCTGAGAAACCACAATACCAATTTCCAAAGTGGCTGTACAAATTTTCACTCCCGCTAGCAGTGGAGGAGTGTTCCCTTACTATACATCCTCTCCAACATAAATTTATCATCAATGTTTTTGATCTTAGACATTATGACGGGTATAAGATAGTATCTTAGAGTCATGTTGATTTGCATTTTCCTATCACTAACAGTACTGAGCAATTCTTTAACTGTTCTTTAGCCATTTGAGATTCTTCTGTTGAGAATTCTCTGTTTGGATCTGTATCCTATTTTTAAATTGGATTATTTGGTATTTTGAAATTTAGTTTCTTGAGTTCTTTATATATTTTGGAGGTCAGCCCTCTGTCAGATGTGGGGTTGGTGTGGATATTTTCCTATACTGTAGGCTGTATTTTTGCATTATTGACAGTATCCTTTGGCTTACAAAAGCTTTTTAGTTTCAGTAGGTCACATTTATTATTTGTTGATCTCAGTGTCTATGCTAATGGTATTATATTCAGGAAGTAGTCTCCAGTTATGATGAGTTCAAGGGTACTTTCCAGTTTCTCTTTATCAGGTTCAGTACAACTGAATTTATGTTGTGGTTTTTAATCCACTTGGACTTGAGTTTTGTGTATGGTAATAGATTCTATAGCAGAGCTTGAAGTCAGAGATGGTGATATCTCTAGAAGTTCCTGTATTGTACAGAATTGTTTTAGCTCTCCTGGGTCTTTTGTTTTTCCATATTAAGTTGAGTATGATTCTTCGGAGGCTTGTGTAAAACTGTGTTGGAATTTTGATGGGGAATGCATTGAATCTATAGATTGCTTTTGGTGAGATTATGATTTTTACTATGTTAATCCTGCCTATCCATGAGCATGGGCAATCTTTCCATTTTCCCATATCTTTTTCAGATTCATTCTTTAAAAACTTAAAGTTCTTGTCATACATGCCTTTCACTAGTTTAGTTAGAGTTACCTGAAGATATTTTATATTATTCATGGCTATTGTAAAGGATGTTATTTTTGGTTGTTTCTTAGCCCATTTATCATTTGGATATAGGAGGGCTACTGATTCTTTAAAATTAATCTTGGATCCTGTGACATTACTGAAGGTATTTATCAGGTGTAGGAGTTTCCTGGTAGAACTTTTGGGGTCTCTCATGTATACCAAAGATACATAACATCTGCTAATGTCAAAAATTTAACTTCTTCCTTTCCAAATTGTATCCCATTGATTTCCTTTTGTCTTACTGCTCTAGCTAGAACTTGAAGTACTTTATTGAATAGACATGGATAAAGTGGACTGCCTTGTCTTATTCCTGATTTTAGTGGAATTGCCTTGAGTTTCTCTCTATTAATTTGATATTGGTTGTCAGTTTGCTGTATGTTGCTTTTATTATGTTTAGATATGCTTCTTGTATCCCTGATCTCTCCAAGACCTTTACAGGAAATAATGTTAAATTTTGTCAAAGGCTTTTCAGAATTTGATGAGATGATCATGTGGTTTTTTTTTTCTTTCAGTTTCTTTATCTGGTGGATTACATTGACAGATTTTCTTATGTTAAATCAACCCTGCATCTCTGGGATGAATTGTAGTTGGTTATGGTGGATAATGTTCTTGAATTCAGTATTTTATTCAGCATTTTTCAACAATGTTCATGAAGGTTATAGGTCTGTAATTCTCTTCTTTGTTGTATCTTTGTGTGGTTTTAGTGTCAGGGTAACTGTAGCCTCATGAAAGATGTTTAGTTATGCTCCCTCTGTTTCTATTGTGTAGAACAAGTTAAGGAGTGCTAATATTAGCTCTGCTTTGAAAATGTGGTAGAATTTTGTGCTGAATCCATCTGATGCTGGGTTATTATTATTATTTTTTGGATGAAAGACTTTTAATGACTGCTTCTATTTCCTTGAGGGTAATAGGTCTATTTAAGTTGTTCATCTGGTCTTGACTTAAATTTTGTATGTAGTACCATTCCAGAAAACTGTCTATTTTTTTCAGATTTTCCAAATTTGTGGAGTATAGGTTTTTGAAGTATGTATGACCTGATGATTCTCTGTAGTTTCTCACTGTCTATTGTTATGTCTTCTTTTTCATTTCTGATTTTGTTAATTTGGATATCCTCTCTCTCTTTTGGTTAATTTGTATAAGGATTATTCAACCTTGTTGATTTTCTCAAAGAAACAACTCTTTGTTTCATTGATTCTCCGTATTGTTCTTTTTGTTTCTGTATTATTGATTTTAGCCCTGAGTTTGATTATTTCTTGCCATTCTCTCCTCCTGGGTGAATTTTCTTCTTTTTGTTCTAGAGCTTTCAGATGTGCTGTCAAGTGACTAGTGAGAGACTTCTCAATTTTTTTATGCAGAGACTTTGTGCTATGAACTTTCCTATTAGCACTGTTTTCATTGTGTCCCATAAGTTTGGTTATGTTGTGCATTCATTTCAGTGAAATATAGAAAATTTTAAGGTCTTTATTTATTTTTTCATTGGCCCAGTAGCAAATCATATTTGAATTGTCAGTTTTCATGAGGTTGTAGATTTTTTGTAGTGTGTGTTGTTGTTGAATTCAAACTTTGACCTTTGGTGATCTGATAATATACAGGGGTTTATTCCATTTTTTTGTATCTGTTGAGGTTTGTTTTGTGGTTGAGTATATGGTCAATTTTAGAGAAGGCTTCATGAGGTGCTGAAAAGAAGGTATATTCTTTTGTGCTTGGTTGAAATGTTCTATAGATATCTGTTAAGTTCAATTGAGTCATAACATCTCTTAGTTCCCTTATTTCTGAAATAATTTTCTGTATGGCAGACCTGACCATCGTTGAGAGTTGGGTGCCAAAGTCTCCCACTATTAGTGTGTGGTGTTTGATGTCTGATTTAAGCTTTAGTAAATTTTTTAAATGAGGATGTCCTTGTATTTGGAGCATAAAAGTTCATAACTGAGACTTCATCTTAGTGGATTTTTCTGTGATTAATATTATTTTTCCTGCTCCATTTCTTTTAATTAATTTTAGTTTAATGTCTATTTTATTAGATAGTAGTATAGCTATACCAGCTTGTTTCTTCAGTCCGTTTGATTGGAAAATCTTTTCCTAACCCTTTACTCTGAGACACTGTCTGGCTTTGAAGTTGAAGTATGTTTAATGCATGCTAGAAGGATGGATCCTGCTTTTGTATCCATTCTGTTAGCCTGTGTCTTTTTATAGGTGAATTTAATCCATTGATATTAGAGATATTAGTGACACGTGATTGTTAGTTTCTGGGATTTTTTTGGGGGGGGGTTGATGTTGGTGGTGGTAGTGTTTGCTTTGGGATTTATTGGTATGGGATTATGTATTNGATGTTGGTGGTGGCAGTGTTTGCTTTGGGATTTATTGGTATGGGATTATGTATTTGTCAGTGCATCTAGCTTTCTTGGTTTGGAGTTGTCCTTCTACTACTTTCTGTAGTCCTGGATTATGGATAGGTAGTATTTAAATCTGGTTTTGTCATGTTTTTTTTCTTCATCTAAGTTGATTGAAATGTTGCTTGGTACACTAATCTGGACTGGCATCCATGGTCTCTTAGTGTCCACAAAATGTCTCTCTATGACCTTCTGGATTCCATAGTCTCCATTGAGATGTCAGTTATAATTCTTATAGGTCAGCCTTTATATGTTTCTTGGCTTTTTTACTTTGTATCTCCTAGTATTCTTCTTTTTATTATGTATGTTTAATATTTTGATCATTATGTGGTGCATGGGGTTTTTTTTGGTTGAGTCTATTTGGTGTTCTATAAGCTTTCTCTATCATCATAGGCATGTCCTTCTTTAGGTTGGGAAAATTTTCTTCTATGATTTTGTTGAATATATTTTCTGTGTCTTTGAGCTGGAGTTCTTCCTCTTCTTCTATCCCTATTATTCTTAGTATTGATCTTTTCATGATGTCCTAGATTTCTTGAATGTTTTGTGTTAAGAATATTTTGGATTTAACATGTCCTTTGGCTAATGAGTCTATTTCCTCTAGTGTATCTTTAATACCCAAGATTCCCTCTTTCTTCTCTTGTATTCTGCTTTCCATTTCCTGGATTTACCAATTACATAATTCCCTTGGTTTGTTTTTTGTTTATTGCCTCTGCTTCAATGTTCAAGTATTGAACTCTCTCCTTCACTTATTTGATTGTTTTTCTTGACTTTCTTGACTTTGTTTAGGAGACTTATTGATTTCTTCCATTTTTCATTTATTATTTTCTTGATTTCTTTAAGGGAATCTCTTATTTCCTCTTTAAGGGACTCTATCATCTTTATAGAGCTATTTTTGAGTTCATTTTCTTCTGCTTCATCTGTGTTGGGATGTTCAGGTCTTCCTGTCATAGAACCACTAGTTTCTAATGGTGCCATGTTCCTCTTGATGTTGATGAATGCATTCTTACACTTCTGTCTACCCATCTCTTCTTCTAATTGGTGCAAGTAGTGCTTGTGTCTTTAGGGGCTTCTGATCTTGTGCAGGCTATTTGGCCAGGGGGAGGGTGAAGGGTTTAATGGGTTTGGGTGGTGGAGTTGTTCTTGTAGGTTACAGTGCCCAGTGGGTGGGTATGGTGGTAGAGCAGCCTGCCAGCAGAACGCTTACCTGCTTGCTGTCTGCTGGAGCTGAGATAGGAGGGGGGAGGACACAGAAAGTACTCTGGGGCTTAGGGCCTAAGTATTGGGGAAGTTTAGCTGGGAGACCAGACACTTACCTCGTCCTCCTATTGTTTCTCTGTCTCTAGGGACTACTGATCTTGTGAGGGATATTTGTCCAGGGGAAGGTTGAAGGGTTCAGTGGGTTTGGGCAGCAGAGTGGATTTTGTAGGATACAGTTCCCAATGAATGGGGACAGTGGAACTGCCTACCAGCAGGACTCTTACCTGCTAGCGGGCTGTGGGAACTCTAAATAACCAGACTTTCAAAGAGGATAAAGTGCATATAATTTTGTAAAAGATGATCCAATAATAATGTTTACACATTTATATTTAGATCAGTAGTGCTCTACACTATCAAATTTGATTGACTAAAGATACATATAGCTACGTATTCAAAGAAGTAGTATATATACCTCATGTAACTCAGTTATTAGGGATGTTTTGACTGGTGTGGTGATGTCTGTGAAGCTGTGAGGGATGGATATTGTATGAAGTTGCTCTGATGTATCATATCATTGGGGCTCACCTTTCCTTGGTGTATTCTAATAATCCATTCTCTGCCCTTTTTTACTTCAAACTGGATATTAACTCTTAGTATATGCCTGGTTCCACACTATGCTCCACAAGCAAGAAGCTGCTAGGCTCTGCCAATGAAAGCCAGATTGAATTCTATTTCTGCTCATGGCTTGTCCGTTGGTGGTATGGTAGTCTGTGTTTGAGAGTATTATAGTTAGTTGAAGTAACTGAAGTACACTTAATCAAATCCATGAAATATTTTTAGACTTGACTGTGTTAGGAGCATGAATAATAAAATCCCAGAGATAGATATTAGGATTTAGGTTGAAAATACAAAAGCAAAGCAGCCAAACCACTAAAGTGTTCTTACCTCTACCAAGGCTCAGACAAACAAAAGGGCCTGTCCTCAGTGTGATGGTAGACTGCAATGCTCTCCAGCGAACCTCAGACTGGAATGAACTCTTGTTTCCTCATGCCTTACACACCTCCGAGCAACCATACCCCTCCCAAGTCCACCTCCCTAGTGCTTGAATTAAAGGCCTGTGACTCCGGAGTGCTGGGAGCACATTGTGTGAATTCTGTTTTTCTTTTTAGACAGATTCAATCTGGGGCAGCCCAGGGTGGCCTTGAATCCTGGGATTAAAGGTGTGCAGCACTACTCCCTGGTTTCAAGTGACTTAGCTGTACACTCTGCTCTTCAGGCAAGTTTTATTTATTAAAACACGAATACAATGTTAGTATAGGACACTTTTGTGAACGCTTCTCCTGAAGAGGTAGCCCTCGTCATCCCTGTTTTGACTCAGGTTTTCCGAGTTGGAATTCAGAATTGATGTTATTCTGAGTGATGTAGCAGTATTATACAAGAATTAGGAACTAGATAATGCAACATGAGAATTCCCTTGGTTGTCAAATTAGACGTTGCAATGATACAAAATAAGGGTAGATCAGTTTCTGTTTGTGATTCATGCTACATAAATTTGCCAGAATAAATTATCTTTTACTCCATAGATCATTTCACTGGCATTCAATAGACTTTGTTTTATGTATTTCAGTTATTTTATTACAATATATGAGTCTAAATACATAGACATATTGACAAAATGTAGGTACCCCAGACCAAATGCTAAGAACAGCCTCTCTGATGAGTGTGCAGGCTGATGAGTGTGCATGCTGATGAGTGTGCATGCTGATGAGTGTGCATGCTGCCACAAATGCAGGCCTTTCTTGAGGCCCACACTATGGCAGTAGTCAAAGTCAAACAACAAGTCAACAAGTAAAGTCAGTGAGGCATAAAGTAGAACGGGGGTGTGATAGGTGTTTGAAAATGAAGGAATTTAAGCGGCGTTGACTTTTCTGCCTTGAATGATCAATGACTATGTTGTTCAGAAAGCTGAAATAATTGTAAGGACTCTTACCTAGAAATAATGCGAACATTCCAGTTACATGTATGTTCAAGCTTAATTCTTGAGCCTATGAAATGAGAGACACATGTCATATAAAAAGTTTTGGTGACATGCCTCTTATAGGATGTCGTTGAGTAAGACATAAAAAAAAACAGCAATATGGTTTCTAAGTACACAGACACTATTTTTCTACTGCCCTGTATGGATGTAGCTGCCTTTGTTTCTGCTGGTTGGAGACTGCTTTGTGGGTTAAAAGGGCATCTAGGGCTCCATTGTATTGCTGGAACTCAAAAGGCAGAAACTCTAAAGCTGTTGGCATTGTGAGCAGAAGAGATCGGCAGAAAGAAAATCTGTAACGCTTTGTTTTCTAAAGAGTCAGGACAGTGATTTCTCCATGTTTGTTCCCAATGACATAAAATTATTTTGAGTGCAACAAAAAAGTTCAATAATTATCAGAAGCACTAAGGTGTACTAAAATCACAGAGTACAACCCTCGGACCTTAAGTCCTGCAAGGGCCAGTTTTCACCGCTTCCCTGTAGAAGAAAGCAATCACAAACAGCATGACTGAGCCAGGATCACTGCCTTGTCAGAAAGCTCTACTCATAAATATATGAAGCAGTGTGTATTTTGGACTAGTTTGCAGTAGTTCACCCAAATTCAAATATATTAAACTGAGACAATCACCAAGTAACCCTATATTTCTTATAAATCAACATAGAATTGTTCAATAAAGCCCATGGCCAAGGCATTAAAACACAGTGTGCTTTTGGCAAATTGTAGTGGAAACCACGTGATGTCTTCATCTCATGACTTGAGAACATGGTGGACTTATTTTCTTTATTTTTACAAGATCACTGCTCAAAATAGCTGGTAAATGTTGTAATATCTTTGTCTAAGAATGGAAGACTATGAGCTCTTGGCACTAGGTGAATGATGAAAGCAAAATGCAAGCTCTCCTTTGTGCTTTCTCTATACTCATTCCGTGATTAATAAAAATAAGGGTAATTCGGCGCTGAGCCACCATTTCTTCAGAACCATTATCAGCTTAACTTCCATTGTCTGGTCGCACCCATGTTAGCTTTCTCTCCGGAAGAGTGTGACAGGAGCCATTTCACAACGCAGCCCCAGCTGATGCCTTGGCACCATATCCATCTCAGAACTTTCAGGAATGTGGGGTGGAGTTCACCCTCATGATTGACCTTGGGGACATTCTAGGTAACAGGTATGATGTCAGTGACACAGGCCCTGCTAGAGATTCTGCTCTACCAAGAGTCTGCAAAGCCTGTGTAAGCGTTTGCAGAGCCTCTGTTGCAGATGAAGCATCTACCAAAGCCATCTATATGAAAACTCACAGTAGGTAGTCCAAAACATAGTGCGCCTTCCTCTGGAAGAGAATATAAGGTACAAAAAAAAAACACAATAGAATTTAAATGGTGGGTGGGCACGATGGTTACCTATAGTATCAGTCTGAGGAGCCACAGAACAAATTGTCTAGCTAGCTCAGCAAGAAGATGTGAGCTTTGGATTCAGTGAGAGTCCCAGCTTTAATAAGTAAAATGATCAAAAAAGATATCCTATGTCGTTAGGACCTTTATAAGCATATGCATACACATTAAGTAAATCCTTTTGGACATATGACTTCAGGTTCTCTGTCTCCACATGGGACTTATCATCAAAAGCCAGCATTCACTGAATGGTGTTTAGGAAAATCAAGAGTAATATCCAGCAAAACATTGTGCTCTATTTGTAAAGATCTCAAAGACCAATACTGTCATTATTCCTGTGCCTCCTGTGGCTTCTTCCTGAAAAACCTCCTCTTATGAAATGTCACTGTACCATCCCTGCCCTCTGTCTTCTTAGAGTCTATGTGCACTGAATGTCATTATACTGAAGACAATAAGAGAATACCCTACAGACAGCATAACCAACTTAGCTGGGTAATACTCTCACCAATACTGGACACCAGCATTGACATTTCCCGAGCAGTTAGCTGGGGTTTTACTTCCTTTGCTGTCTCTGACCATGTAATGAGCTTGCATCTACGGTGCATTAAACATACTCTTGTTACTCTCTGTGCCTGGGTACCGCTCCCACCTGCCTCTTTGCTCTCCTTAGCCCCATGTGACGGAGTATATTCTATACACAGTTCCTTGCTCTTATACTTCAAGTTCATTGCATGGCATCCTTAGCATCCAGTTGGAAAAGGCTAAATCTTTTTCGCATGCTCTTGGGGAATTTGGCAGGTAAGAGTAAAGGGATGCATTAGGTTTGAATTTATAGGAGGTTTCTGAAAAGAACAACACATGTCTGGAAATTTATTGTCTTCATGCTGATAGGTTACAAACAGTTCTTACAACAGAAGAATACAACAGAAAAGTCTTCTGTGAGTCGAAACCGAATGGAGGCTTTACTAAAAACTACTTTCCTAGACATTGAAGCTGAAGTGAGCCATGGCTTATGCAGGATAGAAGGGCTTGTTCATGGAACGAGCCCCCTTGGGAGTGAACCACAGCAAGAAGTTCTGAGCTCTGACAGACATGAGGCAGGAGTCTCAGGGTCAGCTAGCTTGAGAGGAAAATCTTAGGTACCTTCACAGTGAGGGCATTTTATCTCCTGAGGCCCATGTTAAGTTCTCATTGTGGAGGCCTGCAGGATAGATCATGTTTCTGACAGCGAGGTGAGGTATTTAAATAAGCCTAATTAAATACATCTGGAGCAGTTGCTTTTACATTATATAATCTATTCTTTCCTCTATGAGGAAGCCCGGCCTTCAGAGGAGGCAACTTTACCAAAATTTAATATGACACAGACCAAAGTATTTGGCCAATTGTAGTCCCAATCAAACCCCATTCACACATTGGGCTAACAGACAAGGTGAGAGGACAGATCAGAAGGCCACAGATCAGAGACTTGGGTTTCTTAATCAGTAAACAAACAACCCTAGCAAAGAGGCTCACAGCTTTGTGGGATTCTGTTCCTGTACTGGTCTTCTCTACAGAATGGCTTTAGGGCATCAACTGTGGAATATAGTCAGGAGTGCAGTGTGATGCAGATTCTACTGGAGAATTTCCATGGAAATGCTAAAATGAAAACACAGTGCAATACAGGAAAGTGGCCTCTGGCAACAGAGCCAGCCTGGGGGACTATTTCCTATGGTCTTGTTCAAGCTACTTACAACTTATTCTTCTTAAAGAAAATATTATTTTATTCTTTGAAATTTAATACAATTATACAATGCATATTGATGTTGTCCATGCACTGTTACCAGCTGCCAGATTCCCCCAAAAGACTGAGTTTTTCTCCCCCTTAGTTGCCATTAACTTTGTGCAGCTCTTTCAACAGGAGGCCTCAGGAGTTCCTCCCCTCTCTCTATTGGAATTTTGACTGGCTTAGTCACTGGTGGGTTTCCTGTAGGCAACCACAGCTTCTGTGAGCTGATACAAGAAACAGTTGTGTCAAGTACAGAAACCAACATTTTCCAGTACCCCTCCTGTCTTAGGTAGGGTTTCTATTGTTTTGAAGAGACATCATGACCATGGCAACCCTTCCTAAAAGGAAAACATTTAATTGAAGGGCTTGCAGCTCAGAGGTTCATTCCATTATCATTATAGTGGAATATGGTAGCATGCCAGCAGGCATGGTGCTGGAAAGATAGCTAAGAGTTCTACATCTTGCCCAGTCAATAGGACATAAACTCAACTAAGTGTAGCTTGAGCACCAGAGACCTTAAAGCCCACCCTCACTGTAACACATATCCTTCAACAAGGTCACACCCACAAAGCCACATCTCCTCATAGTGCCTATCCCTGTGAGTTTATGGGGGCCAATTACCGTCAAACTGCCACACCTCCCCATCTTTCTGTCCTTTCTTTATTGAGGTTCCCCTGAGTCTTGGATAGTAGGAGGTTGTGCAGATAACACATTCACAGCAGGACGTTCAACGCTATTTTTGCTCAGCATTTTGACAAGTTGTGTGTCTCTGAATTTACCAATAATACTTTAAAAGAAGCTCCTCTTGCCACAGGAGAGAGAAGCACTAACCTATAGGTATAAACATAAATATTTAGAACATAATTTGACAGCATGGCTTTTGGCAAAACAACAACTGAAGGTTTCTCCTAGGGACTAGGATCACCTCCCAGTCATGGGCTTTTGACTGGATTCAAAGTATCAGGCAACTCATGAAACTAAAAATTTCTTCAGAGCAAATAGGCAAGCAACCTCTGCCAGAGCAGGCCTGAACCAGCTATCAGGCCTGAGGCAGCAATTCCCACAGGAGCAGGTAAAAGGGAACAACCACTGAGGGAACAGGCCTGAGCCGTGTGAGTCAGGGACCTCCAAGGGAGCAGGCCTGAGCCAGTGACCTCTGCTGGAGCAGGCCCAAGGCAATGACCTCAGTGGATACAGCCACAAGCAAGCAACCACCCTTGGAGCAGGCCCCAACAACCCCCAGTATTGCAGAACAAGCCCAGGGAGCACTGAGTGACCTCCAGGAGCACCTAGTGACCACTGGGGTGACTGAAACCATGTCCCTGATTGCACCATAGGGAGCAACCATCTGAACCTTGGATACACTGGCAATGGAAGATTGATGACCAGAGAAACAGATAGCCCCAACTACATTAATCAGAGGAAAAGATGGGTAGACAAGGTAAAAACACATTAAACACCACAAAGAACAACAAGACATGCATAAAAACTAGTGTCCCTTCCACAGGAAGGCTTGAACAACCAAATATAGATGAAAAAGAAGAAAATGGCCTAAAAATAACTTGAAGGGAAAATTTGAGGCCCTTAAAGAGGAAATGAAAAATTCCCTCAAAGAAATGGAGGAAAAGACAAACCAAAAATTGGAAGAAATCAATAAATCCCTTAAAGAAAACCAAGGAAAAAACAATCAAACATATGAAAGAAACAATTCAAGACTTGAAAGCAAAAGTTGAGACAATAAAGAAAACACAAACTGAGGGAATTCTGGAAAAGGAAAATATGGGGAAATGATCAGGAATCAAAAACAGCAGAATACAAAAGATGAAAGAGAGAATCTCAAGTGCTGAAGATACAATAAAGGAAATAGACTCATCAGTTAAAGAAAACATAAAATCTAACAGAAGCTAAAAACAAACTATTCGGGAAATATGGGACACCATGAAAAGACTAAACCTAAGAATGATAGATATAGAAGAAGCAGAAGTCCAACTTAAAAGCACAGAAAATATATTCAACAAAATCATAGAAGAAAACTTTCTCAACCTAAAGAAAGAAATGTATATGAAGATACAAGAAGCTTACAGAACACTGAATAGACTAGATCAAAAAAGTCCCCTCACCACATAGTAATCAAAACACTAAACATGTGGAATAAAGAAAGACTATTAAGAGCTAGAAGGAAAAAGGTCAAGTAACATATAAAGGCAGACCTATCAGAATTGCACCTGAC
>LOEQ01000307.1:535401-556511 GCA_001685075.1 Bramus lutescens | reverse complement strand
ATTTCATCTTACACCTGTAAGAATGGCCAAGATCAAAAACACTGATGACAACTTATGCTAGAGAGGATGTGGGGTAAGGGGAACACTCCTCCAGTCCTGGTGGGAGTGAATACTAGTACAACATCTTTGGAAATCGCTATGGCCATTTCTCAGAAAATTAGGAAAAAACCTACCTCAAGATCCAGGAATGCCACTTTTGGGTATATACCCAAAGGATACTCAATCGTACCACAGGGATATGTGCTCAACTATGTTCATAGCAGCTTTGTTTGTCATAGTCAGAACCTGGAAACAACCTAAATGCCCCTCAACTGAAGAATGGATAAAGAAAATGTAGTGCATTTACACAATAGAGTACTACACAGCAGACAAAAAACAATGACATCTTGAAATTTGTGGGCAAAGTGATGGACCTAGAAAACATCACATTGAGTGAGGTAACCCAGACCCAGAAAGACAAATATCTTATGGACCCAATCGTAAGTGGCTTTTAGACATAAAGCAAAGAAAACCCAGCCCACAATTCACAATACCAGAGGACCTAGACAACAATGAGGACCCTAAGATCATAATACATGGGACCTAGAAAAAGACAAGATCTGAGTAAATTGGGAGCTTGGGGACTATGGGAGAGGGTGGAAGGGGAAAGGAAAGGAATGGGAGGGGGAGAAAAATATATAGCTCAATAAAAAATGAAAAAAAATTCTACAGAGCAAATAAAAGTATCAGTTGGATCTGAATGCAGCCTATATAATGTTAAAAAAGATAAATAAAACAATCTACCAGCTCTATATCTGATGGAGAGATTTGTGCCTAGAATGTACAAAAGACTCAATGTAGTACCTCTCAAGAAAACAATTAAAAATGGGCTATAGTACTAAAATAAAGGTTCCCCAAACAAACAAATGGTCAGTTAACACTTAAAAATTACATCCTTATATATTCAACATCCTGGGGTGGAATTTAGTGATGCAGCTGTCTTGAAGTCATTTATGCTCCTGGAAATAACCCGTCACCCACGTTCCCACAAGAAAACCCAAGAAAACTCCTAGATCCCACACACTGGGACCTTACCGGCATCTGCACTTTGGTCTGTCTTCTGTTATCTATCTTACATGAGTTGTCATTTGTTCATGTGTCCCCAGGAAAAGTGTCACACAACTAGGAAATAAAGCAATGCAGGTGGATTGAAGCAGTTTTGATTTGATCTTATTATTAGTTTATCTAATAGCTAACAGTACAAAATGGTGAGAGCAAGACTGTGCCTGGAAACGTGGACAGGAAAGATGGGAGAAACAGAAGGAAGAGAAGCTCTGACTCAGCAAGGGTCAAGTATCCTCTCTGCACTAGCATAATGTTTTATGGGGCTGGTTGTGTCTACAGGTTGAGTCTTAAGGCAAGGATGCAAAATACTGTCCTTTTTGAATTATGCAATTTTTATTCCCTGAAAATGTCAAAAGAGGTATACAATAAACTTTGACCATTTCAACCCCTATTCCTTCTTTCTAACTCCTCTCAATCCCTCACCCTGTCTCTTCCCAGCTTCTTGTCTGTTTTTGATCTCTTGAGTTCAATACAGTGTAAAAATACCGAATACCATTGGTTGGTGAAAAGATGCAAGACAGCAGAACCAAAGAGTTTTCTTTCTTTTTACATATTTTGGTCCATGTATTAATTACTTACCTGGCTAGGCAACTTAAGAAAGGGTTTATCAGACTGCTTGTGATGACACAGTCGATGGTGGAGGCATGGCAGAGGCCTGTAAGGTAGCTGCTCTGTCCCTATCCCTAGGCAGGCAGCAGCAGGGAGAGATGCTGCAGCTTCCTATGCTTTCTGGTTTGTTTAGTCCAGGGTCCCAACCCATGAAATGCTGCAGCCAACAGTTAAACTAGGCCTTCCCACTGCATGGCAGCAGGAAAGAAATAATTTTTAAAAGTAGAGAAGTAATCAATGCTATTAAAACAGATAAAGTAGTGAAAATAAATGGAATTAAGACTTTTGCCTTTGGAAAAAAATAAATAAAAATTAACAAATTTCTATGTGAACTAACCACGAAGGGGGGTGGGAGCCGTAGAGTGAACACCAGGTGCTATGGAAGATCATTCCCAAGCTCACAGACACTAACTAGTAGTAAATAAACATTATAAAATTAGTCATGTCTCTAAATTAAGCAGCTTAAATGGCTGGACAAGTCTTTTTCATGTATAACCTGTCAAAACTCAGTCAAGGAGGAATGGATCCTCTGAACACTTTAGACTCTTTTAAGACTGCCAGTATATAAAAATCTCCGAAACAGAAAGTGTGGTAGCCAGATGTTTCCACTGGTAAACCCTGAAAAACTTTTGGGAAAGATATTTTCCCAGTTCTATCCTATGATGCCATTTCGTCATATTGAAGCATTCCCTCTGGAAGGAGAGGGGAGGCTCACAAAATTCAGAATGCTAACAAAACTTACAAGACTTGGGAATCCTGGTCTGTTACAAGACCCCAGGGCTCCCCCCAAGGTCATGTGACTTTTGGTAATTGCCAAGAGGAGGAGATTCTGTGGTAGAGCTGCCTGCATGCTGATAAAGACAGTAGCTTCAGGGAGCCTTACCCCAGGAAGGGAACTCTTACTGCCTGTGATGGGCTTCTGGCAGAGCAGACACAGCCAGGCACAAAAGAGTGACCTCAGGAGGCAACTACATTTGGGCCCAATACATGCAGGGGTTCACCAAGCTAGACATGAATGGGATCATTCCTTTGCTCTGCCATGAAACTCTGTATAGGGGAAGAGATGTCACACCAGATAAAACACACTACATACAATCAATTCTAAAACACAGAACTAGAAGAGACATTACCTAACTCATTCTGTGTTAATGCCCAAATCATGGATGATGTTAGAAGGTAGAGCCACTACGTGGAGAAGTCTATTTGTGTGAATGTGAGTGTGTGTGAGGGTGAGAATGTGTGTGTGTGAATTTGAGTATTGTGTTTGGCTTTGTGAATATGTGAGTGTGTGAATATGTATGTGAATTTGAGTGTGTGCTTGACTTGTGAAGTGTGTGAATGTGTGTGTAATGAGAGTGTAAGTGTATGAGTGTGTAAGTGTATGTGATTGTGTGAGAGAATGTGAATGGATGAGTTGGTTTAAGAAGAGGTGAATGTGTGTGTGAATGTGTGTAAGTGAATGTGTGTGAGTGTATCTGAGTATATTATTACATGTATGTGAGTGAGTAGGTTTGAGTGAGTGTGTAAGATAGTGTGAGTGTATGGGTGTGAGTATGCCAATATGTGTAAGTGAGCGTGTGAGTGTGTGATTCTGTGTGAGCACATGAGTGGGCATAGCTTGTGTGTGCATGTGTCCATTGCTTACACTTCTCTGGATGAGGAAAAACAATAACATTTTAGGTCTTGAGAAAAATTCTCTTGATTGGCTTTAACATTTTTTTTCATTCATTTTTCATGTATCTGAAGAGTATAATGGCCCTGGGTATCAAAGTGGAAGGATTTCGGTGAGATGAACAGTGCTTGTGGGATATGCCAAGCACTTGCCTTCTCAGAGCCCCATCCTTGCAAGGTTAATGGCCTGGATGCAGAGTGGCATGTGCCTGCTGTGATGCGGAGCAGTTCATACTGACCAGAGAGATATGGAGGTGTGTGTGTGTGTGTGTGTGTGTGTGTGTGTGTGTGTGTGAAAATATATACAAGGTCAAGGTTTGGGTAACAACATTTACACACAGGAATGCACACACACACACACACACACACACACACACCTTTCTCTACCTCTTGGGAATATTTGCAAAGTGCTGTGGAAAATAAATAAAAGCACTGAGTTAACTCAAATATTGTTTTCTCAAGGAAATGCATATGTTTCTCTCTCTCTCTCTCTGAGAGAGAGAGAGAGAGAGAGAGAGAGAGATTCTGTGTGTGTGTGTGTAGTGAATTTCAAGTCTTCAGCCACATTCACCCAAAACCATGAATACGTACCCTAGTTAGCTTTGTCCTCTTGGCACAGTCTGAAGTGTCCTGAAGCCGCTGAAGGATTGCTTAGACAAGACTGGCCTGTGGGCATGTCTGAAGGAGTTGTCATGAGCGTTACCTGGTATGAGAGTCCCAGACCTCTGCGGGCTGCACCGTCCCAAGGACTGCTGTCCTTGGCCATAAATGTGGTCTAGTTAAACAGGATCCTTCCAGGAAGCCGGAAGCAGCTTTGCACAACCATGGCTTTAACAAGCTCCTACTTGAGCCCCTGTCTTGACTGGACTGTGATCTGGAGATGTGAATTAAGTAGATCCTGTCATCCTGGAAGTTACGTTTGCTCATGGTGTTTTTCCCAACAACAGAAAACAATCTAGAACATGTGTTTTTCTCTCTTACGTGATTTGTATAAAACTGTGGGTATAGTTTTCCCATCGTATCCACTGCCACTTCACAGTGTGTAAGACTACACTATAGCAGGTTTTGCCCCATTGTCCATTTATTATGTACCCCTTTCCCTGTGAGCTGCATGCCCCTAACAAGGACCATCTTTTGGTGACATCAAGGCTTTCGCTTATTGGAGGCAGTTTCTTAATGCAGAAATTAAAGATTGCAGCTGTTTACCACTGATGCTTGTAGTATGAAAAGAGAGCTGACATTTGTTAACAAATCAGAAAGTAGACTGGAATGAATCACCCCTCCCCAGTGTTGTTCTGCTTTGCACTCTAACACACATTTAATCCTACTTTTGCTGAAAAGAGAATCCATTTGGAAAATGAGAGATCAGGGTCAGATAGCTGAACTTACATGGAAACGCTTGTGGCAGCAGAAAGTTTTCATTCCGGCGCCTCACATTGGATGCTAAAATCATTTACAACATGATAGGATAGCCATATACATTAGTATCTTGTTACATGGTCACCTCATGATGTCTCTACCGTTGTCATGGTCACTTTGAGAAGAAAATGTTTGCATGCACACTGGACAGAAGGGTGCATCAATTTGCATTTTATGAAAGTGGTAAAGGCTCCGTACACCTGAAGATCCGTCTAGCCCTGTTCCAGATGGCAGAGAGGCCACTAGAGCCCTAGGAGGAGATGAGAATTTGCTAGCAATTATCCCCAAAGGCGCCAATGGCATCTGTGCATGAGAACTACCCATGAGTTCTCAGCCGTCTCACATTTGATCCTTATGGTCTGCTAAGAACTACAGAACAGATTTCATAGACTCCTGTTACAGATGTGGAAACAGGGACTCAGTAACACTAACTGGGGGCCTCATGATGCCCTGGCAGGCAGCAGAGCCAGGGTCAGATACCAACCCTTCTATTTATAAACTAAGAATTCCATGGCTATTGGTTCTCATGTGCCTAGAATTTCATGAGTTAGGTTAAAATGATCTAGGAAAAATGAACACCCTTCCTACACATACAGAAATATCCATAGATATTTGGAAATGCTTGCAACCACAAAACCTACTGGTAATGAGGCAGATGTTTATGTGGACAAGGCAGAATGAAAGAAGTATTTTAGGTTACCATGTTATAGTACTGTTGTCTTAACTAGGTCATACCTTCATGCTTAGCGCATGAGTATGAAAATCAGATATGTGAACCAAGAACTGTTCTGAAAAAGAAAAGAAACAGCTCACAACCTGTGCACATGAAAATATGGTGAGTTATCAAGATTTCACACCAATTTCGGAGTATTAGTCATGAGTGCACGTGTTTTCTTCCTGTTTGCTCATTGCTGATTATTGCCTGCAGCTGATTGGTTCATTGATCCTGCTTAGGCAAAATGATGTGGTTGTGCTACGAACATTTCAATCAGTTGTTCCCTTTCAGGACTTCAGCTGCCTGTCAGGGAGCTTACGGTTGGTGGATCAGAGCGTGAAGTGACCTTCCCGATGCCAATCCACCAAAAGCAGTGGAAGGATATGGAGTGTCATTGGCAGCGGGCTCTCAGCATGTTCCTACCCTGAAGGAATTTTACTCATTGATCCATCCCTCCATTTGCCCAACACCTCAAATGTCAATGCTTGCATGTAGTGTTCTGTGAAATGGGACGGTTTTCAGGAAAGTCTTCTTCCCACAGAGTTCCCAAAAGAGCCTGACGTTCGAGTTAGATGTCACCAGTCTCTACTTAAAGCTCTGGAGCCCTCTATAAAATTAGACAGTGGAACAAGTCATTGTCCCTGCCCCTTGGCTCTAGTTGTGTTGACAGGAAAACCAACCTTAGATTTGGCTCTGACAAAAACAATATGGCCTTTTTTGAATTTATTTCTACTTTCTCTTTTCTTTCTTAAACTCAGAATTTACCTTGCAGTAAAGACAATAAAAATAAAAAAACTAATGCCATAAGCCCTTTTCACAAAATGTGGGGTAATTGCTGGTACTGAAGAGGAAAAAGACACATCGTTGGACATTGGCCTCCATCCCATCCTCTTTTAACCCCTTTCTGTGCTCTCACTTCCCAGGTTTACTTAGTGTTACCTCATATGGGGGAGTAGCTACTTCTTGCAGAATGCATACCGCGTGTTTTGTACAGGATTTAGTGGATGTCCATATTTAATGTGGAAGTCAAGTGAGTGATCTTCTACTTCTAAATATTAGCCACATGTTCCTAATTAAAGCAATGTTCTTTTGTTCTAAGGGTTTTCTGCAAGACAAAACAAAGAGCAACACAGCACTGTGAAACTGCCTTAGAAACATTATCTGATATCCAGGTGCGCCCCACAGAAGGGAGAAGAGGTATTCCTCTTCAGGCTGTCGTGTTGCATGACTTTTCTTGGTGTTGGAAAGCAGGGAGCAACGACTTTGGACACAGAGGCAACAGCTGGGGTACACTATATCCTTTCAGAGGCATTGGGAGCCTTATCTCTATGTTCAGGGTCTCTTGTGTGGGCCTCAAAAGGTCAGGACTTCTAAGTAACTGCCAAAGTTGCTGCTACAACATCTTTGTACATCTACCTACTGGAGTTCCTAGGTCCTTAGTAGTGGACAGTGTTACCTTCGTAAGGCTGGGGTTTCTGAGACCCTTGGCCTTTGAGGACTGGCAAGCCTCCTAAGCTTTTTCAGTGACCAGAGCTAATGGTTTTCCTGGGTGATGACCGTTTTGACTCTCTGCCTGTGCCCACTTCGTAATACCCCTATGACCACCAGAAATGACACTTTAGTGAACTCATATCAAAGTACACACCATGTGCTTGTAAAGAGTTGTGTGAGCATTCCTGGTTGTGTTTTATACGTGTCTATGTAACAGGCTAGCTCCATGCTATTAGAACCAGGATCCTGGGTCTGAAATACAGCTTTTGTGACTGAGGTTTGTGCAGGAGATGGTTCCAGTGTGAAGTGGTGGGGTCTTCTAGACACTTGCCTCTTATACACCTCCATGTTGAAAGCCCTGAATCCCGGCTATGGGTCAGTAAGAGAGTTTGGGGCTGGTTGTCTACCATTTACTTTTCTTTGTAGGTTGCTTTTGAATAAACTGACATTCAAATGCATGGCAACCAAAATGCAGATGCCAAATGAGCTACACATTACTTAGATCACCATTTTTTTCTGAGTATGGATCCATATGGGAAACATCATAATGCAAAATTGTCAACATCTATAAAACTGACTGCTTTCATATAATGGGAGACTTAGGGGAGCTTCAAGGTTGTTAGATGTAGAAGTTGCTCAAGAGGTAATCAAACAGTGAGGGAGGTCAGACAGAATGTCTACAAATGTGGTAAAAGGCCGAAGCTGTTAACTACTCTTATTTGGAGCCCAGGATGGGGTAAAACAGAGATCAGAGCAAGAGAAAGAAAAAGACATAAGACTTCCCTAAGAACAAAGAAAGCCATTCCCTTTGTGATGGTTTATGTTTATTCTTGACTTGGCAAAACCTAGAATGTCCTGAGAAATGAATGTCTGGTTAACTGAGGGGTTAATTGAGGTGGAAAGCCCCACGCCCTGTGAGTGGCACCATTCCTTAGGCAGCAGGCCCTGGTATGCGTCAGAGTAGAGAAGGTGAGTTGGACACCACTAT
Organism: Bramus lutescens; assembly: GCA_001685075.1. NCBI lineage: Eukaryota > Metazoa > Chordata > Mammalia > Rodentia > Cricetidae > Bramus > Bramus lutescens. Next base: position 548,514 of record LOEQ01000307.1, on the reverse strand, counting down.
GACCAAAGACGAATGCAGTGTGACTAACTGCTTTAGGATCCTTGGGTCTTGACTTCCCTTTCATGATGGATTTCACCTGGAACTTTAAGCTTAAGTAATCCCTTTCTACTTTGATTGGCTTTGTTATCACAATGATAGGAGAGGGAAAATAAAACTCTTTTCATTCCTAGAGGTGAAAGTAAGAATGGGTATTCCTTCATTTTCAGTAACATCTACCAGACCTCTGTTTTTCCCAAAAAGTGAAGTTGATAGGGAGGGAAGATGCTTCTGTTGTTAGCAATCCACATGAAGTCACTTCATTGAAGATTTCGCAGAATGTGAGGTCATTCATTACTTCATGCTAGCAAAGTGGTTTCATGGGAAGAGTTCTGTGGGTTTTTTTTGGTGTGTCTGAATACAGTAAACTGATTTCAGAATAGGGAATTAAAATGGAAATAAAGGGGCTACCTAGACTGGAAGACAGAAGACATGAGAAGAGACCAATTTGTTGGTAGAAAGCTAAGACTATGCCATGAGTATACAGTGAATGCCCGGTTGGCTTAAGAGACTTGGTGTACTAACGAGAGAAGTTTTCCGACTCAAGTCTATACAGAAAAAGTGACTTATTGCTATAACTCTGCTTATGACTCAAGTTAAATGATAGTGCTGGGAGATGGTGGCTCATGCCTTTATTCCCAGCACTTTGGAGGTGGAGGATCTCTGTGAGTTTGAGGCCAGCCTGCTCTGTAGAGCAAGTGCCAGGACAGGCTCCAAAGCTACACAGAGAAACCTCGTCTCATAAAAATAAAAAAAGTTGTAATTTTAGATTAAGAGCTATGTGTCACAGACAGTAACTACACAGAGCAGACCTAGCACTGATCAGTGGGCAAGCTTCCCAAAGGCAGGTTGTTCCACCACGCCTCCATCAGACTCTACAATCTACCAGACCCACTCCACCAGAAAATCCATCTATCCCCTGAGACCTCAGTGGCTCCTTGAGGCCAAGTAGCATATAAAGGCCAAGTAACATATAAAAAATATCAAAACTACACCTGACATCTCAGTGGAAACCCTGAAAGCCAGAAGGTCTTGGACAGATGGTCTACAGATACTAAGAGATCACAGAAGACAATCCAGACTACTATACTTTCATTCACCATAGATGGAAAAAACAAGATAATCCATGACAAAATCAGATTTAAACAATACCTATCTGCAAATCTAACTCTACAGAAAGCACTAGAAGGAAAATTCCAACCCAAGGAAGTTACTGTACCCTCAGGCAGTAGATAATCCCACACCAGAAAATCCTAAAGAAACACACACACACACACACACACACACACACACAATCACCAAAAATTAACAGATGCTAACAATCACTAGTCATTAATATCCCTTAATATCAATGGACTCAGCTCACTTATAAAAAGAAACAGGCTAACAGAATGGATGCAAAAACAAGATCTATTCTTCTGCTGCACACAAGAAGTGCACATCAACTTGAAAGACAGATATTTACTCAGAGTAAAGGTTTGGGAAAAGATTTTATAATCAAATGGACCTAAGAAGCCAGTTGGTGTAGCTATCCTAATACATAACAAAATCGACTCCAAAATGAAGGTAATTAAAAGAGATGAAGAATTTTCCATATACATAACAGAAAAAAATAGCAAGATGAAGCGTTAATTCTGAACATATTTGTCCCAAATACAAGAGCACCAACATTTGTAAAAGCAACATTATTAAAGCTTAAATCACATATCAAACCCCACACACTAATAGTGGGAGACTTCAACACCCCACTTTCAACAATGGACAGGACTGTCAGACAGAAAATTAACAGAGAAATAAGGGAACTAACAGAAGTTATGACTCAAATGGGCTTAGCAGATATCTATAGAACAATCCACCCAAACACAAAATAATATACCTTCTTTTCAGCACCTCATGGAACTTTCTCTAATGTGACCACATGCTCAGTGATAAAGCAAATCTCCACAGATACAAAAAATTAGAATAAACCCCTGTATCTTATTGTATAACCATGACTTAAAGTAAGAATTCAAAAACAATGCAAATTCCAGAAAGCTTACAAACTCATGGAAACAGAATAATGTTCAACTGAATCATCCCTGAATCAAGGAAGAAATAAAGAAGGAATTTAAAGACTTCCTAGATTCAATGAAAATTAATGCACAACATACCAAAACTTATGGGACACTATGAAAGCAATACTAAGAGGAAAGTTCATAGCACTAAAAGCCTACATAAAGAAGTTGGAAAAAAAACACACTAGCAAATTAACAGAACACCAGAATGCTCTAGAACTAAAGAAGCAAACTTACCCAGGAGGAGTAAATGCTAGGAAATAATCAAATTGAGGGCTGAAATCAATAAAATAGAAACAAAGAGAATAATACAAAGAATCAGTGAAACAACAAGATCAACATGATAGACATGCCCTTATCCAAACTAACCAAAAGACAGAGAGAGATTATCCAAATTAATAAAATCAGATATGAAAAGAGGGGCATAATCACAGACACTGAAGAAATCCGGAGAATCATTCAGATCAAAATTCAAAAGCTGTACTTCACAAAATTGGAAAATTTCAATGAAATGGACAATTTTGTTGATAGATTCCACATACCAAAATAAATTATTAAAGCAAGACCAGATAAATAATTTAAATATACCTATAATTCCTAAGGAAATAGAAGCAATTGTTAGAGGGCCATTTGTTGGTTCCCAGCCACCCGGCTAGCTTAGACCCAAAATAATCACATAGAAACTGTATTAATTAAATGACTGCTTGGCCAATTACCTCTAGCTTCTTATTGGCTAACTCTTACATATTAACCCATTTTTATGAATCTGTGTATTGCCATGTGGCAGTGGCTTACCCGCATAGTTCAGGCATGTCTGACTCTGGTGGTGGGTCCATGGCTTCTCTCTAACTCTGCCCTTCTTCATCCCAGCATACAGCCTAGCTTTCCCTGCCTAGTTCTGTTCTTCCCTGCCATAGGATCAAAGAAATTCTTTACTTATTAACCAATAAAAGCAAACAATCATTGAAAGTCTTCCAACCAAAAAAAAAGGAAAAAAAAAAAAAACAAGGACCAGATGGCTTCAGCACAGAATTCTACCAGAATTTCAAAGAAGAACTAAATCCAATACTCCTCAAATTGTTCCACACAATAGAAACAAAAGAAACATTGCCAAAACTCCTTTTACATGACTACAGTAACCCTGATACCCAAACCACACAAAGATACAACTAAGAAAGAGAATTAAGGACCAGTCCCTCTGATGAAACTTGATGCCAAAAGACTCAATAAAATACTGACAAATCAAACCCAAGAACACATTAAAAAGATTATTCAACATGACCAAGTAGTCTTCATCCCAGAGACACAGAGTTGGTTTATCATATGGAAATCTGTCAATGCAATCTACCTTATAAACAAACTGAAAGAGAAGAAAAGATCACATAATAAGCTCAAATATCCTGGAGAGATCAAGAATACAAGGAATGTATCTAAGCATAATAAAAATTTTAAAGCAATCCAGAATCCAACATCAAATTCAATGAAAAGAAACTCAAAGTGATTTCACTAAAATAAGGAACAAGACAAGGCTGTTCACTATCTCTATATCTATTCAATATAATACTTGAAGTTCTAGATAGAACAAAAGACAATGAAAGGAGATTAAGGAGATACAAAATTGGAAAGGAAGAAGTCAAACTATCGCTATCTGCAGATGATATGATACTATACAGAAGTGACCCTAAAAACCCTACCCAGGAACTCCTATAGTTGGTAAACAGCTTCAGTAATACGGCAGGATACAAGATTAACTGAAAGAAAATCAGTAGCCTTCTTATATACAAATGATGAATGTGAGAAAGAAATCAGAGAAACATCACCTTTTACAATAGCCACATCATAACTCTAACCAAACAAGTGAAAGACATGTTTAACAAAAACTTTGAGTCTTTAAAGAAAGAAATTGAAGGAGATATCAGAAAACGGAAAGGTCTCCAATGATCTTGGAGAGGTAAGAACAACATAATAAAAATGGTATTCTTACTAAAAGCAATCTACAAATTCAATACAATCCTCATCAAAATACCAACACAAATCTTCACAGATATTGAAAGAACAATATTCATCACCGTATGGAAAAATGAAAACTGCAAAATAGTTAAAACAATCCTATACAATAAAGGTATTTCTGAAGGCATCATCATCCTGACTTGAAAATCTAGTATAGAGCTATAATAATAAAAACAGCTAGATATTAGCATAAAAGCAGACACATAGACCAATGGAATCAAATAAAAGACACTGACATTAATCCACACACCTATGAACAACTGATTTTTGACAAAGAAGGCAAAATCATATCATGGACAAAAGAAAGCATTTTTTAATTAATTTAGTTTTTTAAACTATCTTTTTACATTTTACATATCAATCCCAGTTCCCACTCCCTCCCCTTCTCCCCAACCCACCTCCATGCACTCCTAGGAGAGGGTAAGGCTTCCCATGGGGAGTCTACAAAGTCTAGCACATTGCTTTGAGGAAGGACCAAGGCCCTTCCTACTATATCTAGGCTGAGCAAGGTATCCCTTCAAAGAGAATGAGTCCCCAAAAGCCAGTACAAGCAGTAGGGATAAATCCTGGTCTCACTGCCAGTGGTCCCACAGTCTGCTCGAGCCATACAACTGTCACCCACATTCAGAGGGTCTAGTTTGGTTCTATGCTGGTTNCAAAAGCCAGTACAAGCAGTAGGGATAAATCCTGGTCTCACTGCCAGTGGTCCCACAGTCTGCTCGAGCCATACAACTGTCACCCACATTCAGAGGGTCTAGTTTGGTTCTATGCTGGTTCCTACCCTGTCAGACTGGAGTTGGTGTGCTCCCATTAGCTCAGTTTAGGTGCTTCAGTGCGTGTCCCCATGATGGTCTTGACCTCTTTGCTCATATTCTCATTCCCTCGACTCTTCAACTGGACTTTGGTACATCAGTCCACTGCTCCACTGTGGATCTCTGCCTCTGCTTCCATCAGTTGCTGGATGAAGGTTCTATGGTGACATTTAAGATAGTAATCAATCTGACTACAGGGCAAGGCCAGTTCAGGTACCCTCTTCACTATTGCTTAGGGTCTTAGCTGGAGTCATTCTTGTGGATTCCTGGGAATCTTTCTAGTGCCAGGTTTCTTGCTAGTCCCATAATGGCTCCCACAGTAAAGATACCTTTTTCTTGCTCTGTCTCTGTCCTTCCCCCATCCATGTCCTATGCCCTCAACTCCTTCGCCCCTCACCCCCATGTTGCCAGTTTTCTCAGGAGCACTTGTATATTTCCTCTTCCCACAGGGATTTATATACATTTCTCTTAGGGTTCTCCTTGTTACTCAGCTTCTCTGGGCTCATAGACTATAGGCTTGTTATCCTTTGCTTTACATCTAGTATCCATTTAGGAATGAGGGCTTATCGCTTATGAGTTAGCATCCATGCTCATCTTTAACATCTTTAACAAAAAAGATCAACATGTAGAAGATTTCATATAGATCCATATCTATTGCCACGCACAAAACTCAAGTCCAAATGGATCAAGAACCTCAATATAAATCCAGTTACATTGAACCTTATAAGTTAGAAGTACCCTTGAATGCATTGGCATAGGAGATCAATATAAATATAAAACCTGCAACACAGACACTGAGAACAATAATCGATAAGTGGGACTTATTGAAACTGAAAAAGCTTCTGTAAGGCAAAAGACATGGTAAATAAGACAACATGACAGCCTACAGATTGAGAAAATAACTTCATCAACCCCACATCTGACAGATGGCTGATCTCCAAAATACATAAAGAATTCAAGAAACTACACATCAAAATACAAAATAATTCAATTAAAAATGGGGTACAGAGTTAAACAGAGAATTATCAGCAGGAAAATGTCAAATGGTTAAAGGACATTTAAGAAAGTGCCCAACACCCTTAATCATCAGGGAATTGCAAATCAAAATGAATACAATACCGTCTTACACTTGTCAGGATGGCTAAGATCAGAGATACTGAAGACAGGTTATGCTGGAGAGGATGCAGAATCAGGGGAACACTCTTCCACTGCTGGTGGGAGTGCAAATCTGTAGAGCCATTATGGAAATTGGTATGTCGGCTTCTCCTAAAAGTGGGAGTTAATCTACCTCAAGACTCACTGATACCATTCTTGGGCATTTATGCAAAGGATACTCAATCATACCACAAGGACATTTTCTCAACTATTTTCATAGCACCATTATTTATAATGGCCAAAACCTGAAAACAACCTAGATGTCCCTCAAATGAAGAATGGATAAAGAAATGTGGTACATTTACACAATGGATTATTACTCAACTGTAAATGAAAATGACATCAAGAAATTTGCAGGCAAGTGAATAGAACTAGAAAAAGCATCCTGAGTGTGGTAACTCACACACAGAAAAACAAATACAGTATGTCCTTACTCACACTTAGATATTAGAAATAAAGCAAAGGACATTTAGACTATAGTCCTCAGCTCCAGAAAAGCTAGGTAACAAGGAAGACCCTAAGAGGGAACATATAGATATCCCTAGGAAGGGAAATTCAATGAGATCTCCTGGGGGTAAGCGGGGGCAAGTGAGGACATTATAGGGGAAGATATGGGAGATGAGAACATGAGAGAAAAGGATGGTTGAGAAGGGAGAGGGAAGGAGTGGGAGACAATGAAAGCTATCTTGATAGAGAGAGCTACTATAGGGTTAGGGGAAAACCTGGTGCTAGGGAAATTACCAGGAATCCACAAGGATCACCCCAGATAAGACTCATAGCAATAGCAGAGGTCTTCCCCTGTAATCAGCTCAGGGAATACCCCAACTACCATCATAGATCCTTCATCCAGTAACTAATGGATTCAGACACAGAGATCCACAACCAAGCACCAGGCCTAGCTCCAGGAATCCAGTCAAAGAGAGGGAGGACGGAATATATGAGCAAGGGAGGTAAAGATCATGATGGAGGAATCTACAGAGATAGCTGAACCAAGCTTGTGGAAACTCATGAACTCTAGATCAACAGCTGTGGAGCCTGCATGGGACCAAATGAGGCCTTCCATATGTAGGAGGCAGTGGTAAAGCTTGCACTATCTGTGTGGGCCCTGACAGTAGGATCAGGATCTACCCCTGGTGCATGAGCTAACTTGTTGGAGCACATTTTATGGGTGGGATGCCATGCCCAGCCTTAATGCAGGGGGAGGGGCTTGGTCCTGTCCCATCTTAATGTGCCAGACTTTGTTGACTCCCCATGGGAGCTCTTATCAGTTGGGAGGAGTGGATGGTGGGGTGGGCTGGGGGTATGTGAGGGGGACAGGAGGGTGTGGGAGAGAACTGTGGTTGGAATGCATTATAAAGCAAAAAATAGAAAAGAAAGAATTATGTCCTGTGGTGAAATCCATTTTCATTGTGCCATTTAAGAGCTGAACATTGTTTCACTGGTACCATTAAAAGCTGGAGGAGTTATGCCATCACTTAAGGAGACTTAGGAAATACTCTTTGCACAGAGATAGCCTCAGAGTGCAAACTGAGTTTTAAAATATGAGAATGACTGATCAGATATCACACAACCTATTAAAGTTAACGGTGTTTTTTTTTTTTTAGATGAGAACAACATTATCAAGAATGCATGTTTCATAGTATCCATGGAGTTGAATTTTAAATCAAAACTGATTAGAGGTGTTTCTTCTAACATAATCATGACACACAATTGAATAACTATGAAGAAACTGAATGCAGGGTAAACATGATGGTAGATTTAGAGTGTCAATGGCTTTAAAAGTTATTATTAGGGTGATCCTAGAGTAGACGAGATATGCTTTTTCCAAAGGCATGGGATATCTTAGTAGAGAAATAGAAACTTCAGCAGAAAAATGTAGACTCATTTGGAACAATACATAAAGAGCACATATATATATATACAAATTTATACTGTCTATATCAGTATATTCGATATATCTTTTAGTTTAAGTGAATAATGAGTATAACAGAAATAAAGAGAGCCAGTAAACTTTAATATAAATAGAAATTATTCAGCCTTAAGATACGACAGAGAAAAATTATAGAAATGATTGGGGCCTCAGAGGACTAAGGACAGATGTGAACTATCCCTTACAATTGATCAGAGTCTTGTAAGGATATAATGACAGAATAAAGAAGATGGCTGGAAAACATATAATAACAAAATTACAGCCCCAAATAATGATTAATAGCCACTCTTCAGTGGACACCATTCTGTTGTCTGGGGTTTCTGTCCTGCCCAGTTCCCACAGTCATTAGATTCCAAAGAAAATCACACAGAGGTCTACATAAGTTATAAACTGATTGGCCCATTAGCTCAGGCTTCTTATTAACTCTTATAACTTAGCCCATTATTCTAGTATATGTTAGACACATGGCTTGGTACTTTTTTCAGCAGGGCAGGTCCCATCTTCCTTCTTTGGTGTCTGGACAGGACTAGGGAGGAATGGGCTTCCTCCTTCCCAGAATTCTCCTGTTCTCATTGACCTGTCTCTACTTCCTGTCTTGTTGTCCCACCTGTACTTCCTGCCTGGCTAATGGCCAATCAGTGTTTATTTAAAACATAATTGACAGAATATAGAATTGTCCTGCACCACATACCAATGCTAAAAATCAAGAAGAAATTAGAGAATTTTGTTCAAGAAAAAAAAAACATTGCACATACAGGGGAAACATGATATAGATGACAATCAATTTCTCATCTGAAATCATGAATGTGCAGAGCAACAGGAGACTATATGTAGAGTCTCAGCATAGTCCACTACCTACAATTCACTTTCCAGTTTAAATATCTTTCAGAAATAAAAAATGAGGGTATTTGCATCCTTTCTGTAAATGAGAAAATAGATTGCCAGCATGTTTGCTCCCCACCAATGCTAAGCAATGTTCTTTGGGCTGAAGGCAGCGGTGTCAGATGGAAACATGATTCTGTAATGAGGAATGAAGGCATAAGAAATGGTGAAAATGTAAAGGGAGGTAGAATAGATGAAGAAGGTCAATGACAAGGGTGTTCTTGTGCTTTCTGTAAAAGACATTCAGTGCTTAAAACAAGAGACCATTGTTGGTTCAGCGTGTTACAAGTTGAACACTAACGTAAAGACAGTAGTGCTGCCATGGTCCATGTTAAACTGATGGCAGCAGGTATAATACCTAGCACACAATGAAAAACTATACACAATCTCTACACAGATACCAGGACATTGAGAAACAGGACATACATGTGCAACAAAGATTAGATTAGACTCTCATCATATCTTCACCCTCAAACGTTAATGAATTTATGAAGAACAGAATCTTCACTCTCTGTGTTATATAAAATTCTTTTCGAGTGCTGGGCATTCACGATTTCAGAGTTAAAAAAATTCTCTTAAATTATTTTTCCTTGAAGTTATTCTCTCTGACAAAATTTTAACTGGAGCAATAAGGCAATTCAACATTGATTTAAATCTACGTGACCCAATTCTCAGAAAACAACCTCCCATTAACCCTAAATTTTCGTTAGAAAGCATGCTTGGTGTCAGACAGAAGAAAGGAGAACTATATTTATTTCTATTCTACAGATGAAATCAAGAATGAAACATATTTGAGGAGATCATGCCAACTTCCAGAGAAGCTGTTCTTTCCGGGGCCCACTTACCCCTGGTTTCCTAAAGACCAAGGTAAACAAACAGCCGTGCCTGAGGCTTCTCTGATTAAGGCAAGGTCCCTAGCTTGGCAGTCTATCATCTGAATCTCAGACTTTGAGTGCAGGCTGAAGTTTCTTTTTCTTTAAAACATCGCCGGCTCTTAAAAAGTAGTCTGAGTAGCTGGCATTCAGATACAAAATTTGCTGGGCAGAGATCAGGAGCACACGGGTCCTGTGGCAGGCATGGAGAGGGTGACTGCCAGGTCTTTGAACTGCAAAAATAAATAGAGAATAGAAGTGCATTGTATTGGCCCAGCCCGCGGCTGGGCCATCTGTCTTGGAGCATGCTCTGGCGTGAGTATTTGAGTTGGATCTCTTCCATCACATGTGGTGGCTGCGTGAGCGAAAAGACAGGGAGAGAGTCGTGTTAGGTGGTATATTTAATAGCATGTTGGCTTTGTGGCTCTCGGGGAGCTGCTGCTTCTGTGCTTCTCTTCTCAGCTAGAGTTTACCTACTTCTCTAAGCGTGGAGCGAGGGGCGCCTGCTTCCGAACACCGGGCTCCATTCACGTGCTCTCGCTACTGTTTTTACAAAGAACTGTACGTGGAGCCTAGAGATGCATGGATACCACCTAATTTAGAAACCTGCCTGTGGTAGCCCATGGGCCAGGACTTTTCCAATCAGCCTCACACCAGCCGGGCTACCTTTCAGCTCACGGCACCGTTTCACTTCTGGCCTGGGAGTTGGATTTTGTGGTAAATGTAGGTTTATTGTTTTTGGCTAAATTACCTTCTTGTCTGTCTTTTCAAGGCCAATATATGGCAAAGTAAAACAGTGTTCAGCCTCTCCACATTTTAATGCATCCAAGTTTTCTTCAGTAAGAATGGAGAACGTTTCCTTACTCATACTGGGCCCATAATAGAAACTTGATTAAAACAGAATACCTGTGGCTAGGGGAAGCCTGGTTTTCTGCTGTTGTGCGTTAGAGGGAAGTCTGTTTTCACAGCTGAATTATCTCACACTAGGATGAGGAGAGTATTAACAAAACCAAATATGAAATCTTTAAGAGATGTTAAAGGAAAAAAAAGGGAAAACCTAGCTTTTCTGTTAAGTTCTGTGTTGCTGGCACACTGTTCCCCAAGAGCAGGCAGCACATACTTTGCAGCCTGCATGAAAGGGCATGAAATAAATATGTCAAGGCTTTCCATGGAAATGCGTTTACATAGACTTGCCAATGAACGAAGCTGACAGATTTGCCCAGACAGATGGTAAGATAAATGTGCAAGTAAAATTATGGAAAAATTATAGTTTAAAGGGCCATACATCACAGAGAATGCATGTAAGTAAGTATGTATGTATCTATCTATGTATAAATCTACATATTTACCCATACACCTATATATGTATTATCTATCATCTATTTATCATATCTATCTGTCTGTCTATCTATCTATCTATCCACTGATGCATGCATGTATGTATTAAAGTTGGCCTTAGCAGAACCTAGAGTTTCATGTAGTTTTTAAAATACAGTAACTCAGGTTGGAGAGATTTCTTAGTACTTAAGAGCACTGGCTGCCCTTAGAGATCCTAGGTTCAATTCCCAGCACAAAAATCTGTAATTCCAATAACAAGGAATCCTGTGCTCTTCCCTGGTCTCTGGAGACACCCGGCACACAAATATACATGCAAGGAAAAATATATTCCCAAAGTCCTTATTGTTTAACTTGGGCTTTAAAAAAATCCCATTATTTTTGAAGTCATGTAAAACAAACCATATAGTTTGTTTGGCATGATGCCCAATTCTGGTAACTTTTAATTATGACTTTGACTCCTATGATAATATATAAAATTCTATTAATTTATACATTTTGGCTTTTCTTCTCATCTACACATCCCCAATTTGGACCCAGTCTTTTCATTTTCCCCAATTGCTCTCACTAAGATCATTTTTATGGATAAGATCATTTATGGATAAGAGAGACTGAAAACAGCCATGGCCATGACTGTTTGCCATAGTGTTTCTAAACAAAGTCCCCCAAACACCACTCTCTAAAGTTTTAATTCACCAGCGGTTGAGAGGAACACATTTCCCCAACTTCCTCAGAAATCTACTTCTACATTTTTTCAGCTTCGGCTTCTAGATTTGAAGTTTCCACACATTCGTTGAAAATGTGGAGGAATGTAAACAGCTGGATATCAGTTGCGTCTACCACGTGTCCATCAGTTCTACAGGAAGCACTGAAGGAATGTTCTCCACAAAACAGAGGCGAGCTTTCCTATTAAACCTAAAAATCTTTGTAGCTTTCCCATCATCCAACTCATCCATCTAGCTCATGGGCTGACTTTAAGAACTATGACAGGATTAATTTTGTTCAAATACATTCTACAGCAAAATAATTTGAGAAAGATAAAAGAGAAATTGCTTGGGATTCCTGAACTCTGGGTTAGTAGATATAACAGGCTGCTGTATCAAAAGGCTTCATAACTTCAAAAGGGGTAAAAAGAGATTACCTGGTGGTTTCTGAGTGTAGACACATGCTCTTTCTTTGGTTGATTTTATAATTAATTGAGGAATTTTTCAAATTTCTTCGAGTATAGGTCAACTTGAGTACGCCTTTTTGAGGAGAATGAAAATAATTTCTGTCCCATGAAAAGGATGACTTCAAAGGTTGTGCTTTATTGCCCTGTCAGACATTAATCATTATTTATCTACCCAATGATATTGCAACAGACTTTATTTCTTTCATTTTCCAACACTTATTTATTCACTTATAGTGATGCTGAGGATCAAACCCAAGGACACTTGCATGTAAGGCAAACATTCTATCTCTGAACCAATATAGAATCTGCCTTCAATTCTTGGCACATGTTGGAATGCTACTATCTTTGATCTACATTTCCAACCCCCCCCCTTTCTGTGTGCATTTGTTTTTCAGAGGTGGTATCACTATACAGTCAGATTCACCTCAATCTCAAGATTATCCTGCTTGCTTCTACTTTGTTAAGTTCTGAGATTCCAGGAATAAGGTCCCAAGCCTGGATCACCATTTTATTATGTTGTCTATAATTACTATAGCTCTCATATATTATTTGAGCCAGTTTTATTTTAGAAGAGCATGCATCTTTTATTGTATGTGTCTATGTGTCTACCTGCATGTGGATTTGGGCACATGTATGTAGCCACACAGAGAAGTCAAAAGAGGATGTCAGATCCCTTGGAATTGGAGTTGCAGATGTGATGTGGGGTTTCCCTCTGTATGCTGTGATTACCACTAATGAACAACAACCACACACACACACACAAAAGAACTGCTTTGGACTTATAAGCAGGGCAGGACTTTGGTAGGCAGGGAAAACTAAACTGAATGCTGGGAGGAAGGAGGCAGAGTCAAGGAGA
>LOEQ01000307.1:520008-534033 GCA_001685075.1 Bramus lutescens | reverse complement strand
CAGTGTTTAAATGAATACAATTGGTGTGTTGTTATTTCCGGGTATAAGCTAGCCATGCGGGAGCCGGGCAGGACGAAAAGCAGAGCCCTCTCCCCTCTTTACTACAGAATTCCAGGGGTGAAGGCTTCTGTGTGGTCACCCATGTTGGAGTGGGGTTTGCCAGTGATGCCCTGACTTTGAATCATCCAAGATCCTGTATGTACATGTCCCTTACCCATATTCTGTAAATAACCCAAATTAATTTATTGATTCACCTAGTTGTTCAACAATGGAACTGTTACTTTTGATCTGTCATTCGTTTCCCATTAACCTGATCCTTCCATTGGAATCCTTAGCTAGTTAAGCTACCGAAAGCCATCTGATTCTCAATCATATCCTGAGCATTTATTATCCAAGGAGCTACAAAAGATGAAGCTTCGGACATCACCCTCCCTGTAAATATTCCCTTTAATTATTATGACATCTTATAAACACTTCTTCTGGGTAATGAATCTTAATTGATTTTCAGTTTTAGAACACATGCATATTTGACAAGCAGAGATGATAAAATAATAACTATTTACAAAACCCACAGAGTCATTCAAGAATTATTTCAAACGTGGGACTACATGTTCTCATTCTTAATTAGTTAAGAAAATGTTATCTCTATCAAGTCAATTTTCTTTAAGCAGAAAAACAAATTCAGCTATTTTTGAGACTAACACCTAGCTAAGAAAGAAAAAGGTGATAATAAGAGCAATAGAATTCTTTGTGTATAGATTATTTGGGTTGTTTCCTGAACTGAGTCATGATATTATATGCATTATAATCACTAAAAATTGTAAAAGTGTTCACGTAACCATAATGACACATGCAAGCACTAATGATTTGGGCGTGGGGTTAGTAGATACATGAGGGATGTCCATGGTTTTCCTTACTGCAACCCACTTCTCCAAAATATGCCCTCATAAAATAGTGTAGATTATGGCTCACCACACTGTCATTTGAGGTTGGACATTGCCACCACTCTGGTCAGGACATAAAAGCCCAGAGTCCTTCCTTCCCTCAGCATAATAGGCCAGGGGCACACCTAATGGGGACCCTATATCTTCCGCCTGAAAGTCTTGATAAGAGGGAAGCTATAATTCTTGCTTTGTTAATGAAAACATGGTTTTGAAATTCGCGGTGAAAATGTGCATGGGAGTTAATGATCATCTGCAGGCTACCGCCAAGGAGTGCTGCCTGGTGAGGAACTACCTAGAAGACTGCTTCAAGTGCAGACGCTCTGTTTCCTAAAGCCCTGAGGTGGCAGCCAGGAGCGGTACTTTAACCAAGGCTATAACAGGGAAGCTTTCAAAGGCTGCATTTGAAAAGCTTTTTTATACATTATTCACTCCACTGCACAGATCAGGGAAATACAAAGCCAACATTCTATTTAGGCTGGCACAAACAAATAATCTGGATACAAAATGTGTTCTTTTTGATGACACACAAAAGTATAATCTAAATTTATGAACTTCTATCAGCATATTTTATTCTTTCCAAAGTGTAATTTCATAAGGGTCCACTAGTTTGCTTATTAATATAGAACTATCTGCACTAGTCAAATAAATTTACCTAAACCTGTGACTGTATACACACACATACACACACACACACACACACACACACACACACACACACANNNNACACACACACACACACACACACACCACACCACACCACAGCACTATTCACAGAATGGTCAGTCATTGAATTTAAATTTCAAAAACTTTTAAGTTGCGCTGAAGCAGCTCTGGGGGTGATGATGATGTAGGAAGGCTGAGTTTGGGGACTAAACTTCAGGTGGTCATTTTTGTTAATTTGAACTAAACAGCCTGCACCTGCACTCATGTGCCCTTACACACTGATGGAAGCACCCCACCATGTAGCCCCAGGAGAAAAACTGCAGGCAACAAGAGTGCATCCAGCCAGGAATGTGTCACAAACAACATGGCTTCAGAGTGGGTATATTTTTCCCCTCCACCACTTCAAAATGTAGGGCTTAGGTTTTTCGAATAATGTTACAGCGTTCATACTTCTGAATCTGCCAAGAGTTACATCGAGAATATATTTTGATCATTGACCAAAACCAGGAATGCATTTGGTATAGCATCTCTTGAAATAGAAACTAAGTTATGACCTAGGAAACGAAAAATGCATTTTTAAAAGCCCAGGCTTCTTTGTGCTTAAGGTTTTTTGGGGGGAAACATCCAAACTCAGTCATGATTCTAGATCAAGGACTGGGATGGATTGTTGGGCTTCTTGATGCTCCTAATTAATGCAGATCTCTTCTCAACTAAAGTGAATTCTTTATTTTGTCATAGTATAAAACATGAGGTACAGCATTGCATTCTTCAATTTATTTTTTTTATTTTTTGATAATTTCATCCACAAATTACGTAATTACGTAATTATGTCATCTCTGTGCACTCCTCTTGCCTCTCTAATTCTTCTCAATCCCTGACAGCTCCCTACAAACCTCATGACCTCTTCATTATTAAATATACTTTCACACACACACACACACACACACATTATTGAGTCTTTTGATTGTTGCTCAGATGTATATGTGTTTAGGGATGATCAAATGGTACTAGATAACCTATGAGGAGATTCATCCCTGGAGAAGAATGATTCTCCCCCTCAACATCCAACAACTGCTTATAGTTCCTCTTCGTCTAAGGGTGGAGAATTGTGGAAGTTCCCTCCTCTATGTTGGCATGTCTACTGCTGCCGTCATTATGTTGATCTTTCTTAAGTGACCATGATGTTGGGACCTCACAGTTGCAGCTTCCCTGTTATGCTTAGAGGCTAGGTAGCCCACAGGGCAACCTGGGCCTCTGACCTTTGAAACTTTTTATCCTGTCTTCTGCTATATTATTTGAATCTTAGCTTAAATGGTTTCATTGTAGATGTACCAGTTAGAACTATTTACCCCACAGGCATTATTCTCTGAATTTTGCCAATATCTGTAGTAGTCTCTACTGGAAAAACAACGATAAAAACAAACAAAAAACCCTTCTTTTGTGGGAAATGAGAGCTACATATATCTGTGCACATAAGTGTATGTGAGTATTTAGAATAAAGATAGAAAATTTTCTTGACTCAGGAAAAATGTCAGAGTATGTTATCCTCTAGAGTCTATGAGCTCTCCAGTCACTGGTAATTGACTTGGTTTCCAGTACCAGGCATAAATTCCCTCCTACTGAACAGACCTTAAATCAAATTAAACAGCTGTTGGTTACACCAAGATAAATGTGCCACTATTATACCATTGGAGATATTTTACTGGAGTGGTCATTGTCATGATTCACAAGTGCCACAGCTGGGTAGGAATATTGATTACTCTCTTTTTACCCTATTGTTTGCAATTTGGGTTTAGTCATTATTGTTTTTCTTAAAAAGTAGTAGTGTTCATTTATAGCCTATAGTATACTAAACATACTCCTCTGTGATGTTATTTTTGAACAACTGTATGATAGTTCTTATTGGATTGATGATTATTTTTACAGAAACAAACATTAAAATACAATATTGTGTTGCTGTTTATTTAGTAAGACATTTTGAATTATTTGGACAACTAATTTCAAATGATAACTTTTCATGAATACATGAAATTTTCATTGATACCTAAACTTTATTCTATCTGTTAATGATTTAGTTTCATGGAGTTTTTAATTTTATTTTTAAAGGAGTCTTTTTCCATTCTTTATGACTACTGGAACTATGCCTCTTAAATTTAAACCCCCATGAATGGCCATCAGCATGTTCCCATTGCCGTCTAGAACCTAAAAGTTAAAGCTGGGCAGTGTAAAGTGGTGGGGGTAAGCGTGTTTATAATTATGTGTTTTATGATACTGTAAACCTTCTTTTAGCATTTTGTGATTTTCTTTAAGCTAGACATTTTCTTCAGAAAAATGGATTAGAGGTAAATGCAAGCTGAATTCTATCACATCAAAGGAGAGAGTGGAAGATGTGATAAGCTTTCTGTTTGGCGTGTACTGAGGGGGATGGGCAAACGATCTGACTGCAGCCTCTGCAGGAACGAAGAGCAGGTTGAACTGAAGTTACACACTTGCAGCAGCTCCGTGGACAAAGGGGATCTGTGCCCTGTGGCTACTTCTGCTGTCTCTATGGCGGTTCTGGGGTTCTTCACCCACTAGGGCATATCACGTTGTCTCTTCCATAGCATGGATTTTACTCTCTCATTTTACAGGGTCTTTGAAAAGTCATCATTTTGAGTTAACATTCAATTCAATTTTCTCAAACATAAGTATCTAATTAAAGTTCTAGCTTCATGAAACACGTAGCAGCCTTGCCTTCCTGCAAAAACACATAGTGCTCACTTGTTCCTAGAGATTATTGCTTTTATTTACATTATTTTTTCATTTAATATTTACTTATGTAGAGTTATGATTCTTTGTGGCTTTTCTATCTCTGGTTAGGTCAGTCAGTAGCCTACATTATGAAGACATGCCAACTTGAGCCCTGTGGAGTATGACTGCTTCTGCTTTTGTTGTTGTTGTTGTTCTTTTGATGTTGTTGCTGCTGCTGTTTTTTTTCCTCTTAAAATATTTTCTTTTAGTGTATGTGTGTGCATGTGTGTGTATATATATGCCTATGTGCATGTTTGGGAAGTTGAACTTCTAGGTACATTCCCTGAAGACTTAGGGTGAAGCACTGTGCAATCTCTGTGAAAGGTTAGGTACTAAGCTAACCGAGTTACTTTAGACAAGTCAACATCCTGGGACAGATGGAAGATCAAAGATGACAGATACAATTAAAACATAAGCCCAAGTATCTGTGTCACATAATGTGGTCACATATGTGATGATAACAACCCACTGGCTTTAATCTGTAGAAAGCTTATAGCAATCATTTTCTCTTAGAAATACAAGTGTCCACAGCCTTATGTCCTGTGATAGCCCAATACCTGTATCATTTTGATGCTGTAATACCTTGAGGAATGACCTTTCTGCAAGAGTGAGCAGTTAAGCAGGCCTCTGAAGAAAAAGTAAGAATAATTATCTCATGAGCAGCCATTGAGAAGAGTGCTGGGCAGGGAAAGGGAAGGAAGGCATTCCCTGAAGCTTCTTATGCATGGGTTGGACATATGAGTACAAGTCTGTGTGAGCTTCTTTTAATGCAGATGGGGTATAGCAGTGGGTCTATGTTCAGAGACTTCCTTTGGACACATGAATAGCAACATAGTCAACACAGACTTCTGCGGGAGCTCCTTCCGCTCCTTCAGCCAATAGCCTTTAAAATCCGCACCCACTTGGGTGTGGTCTCTTTAACTTGAAAAAGCAGCGGTAGCCCTGCGCTCCCTCTCTCACTTCAGACTCCACTTCTAGCTGCTACCAGACTCTTCCTGGTCTTGCAGAGGGCTGTTGTCTAGGACAGTGATCTGTAAGTTTTCCCCTTTAAATAAATAACTCTTTTATTAATCATAATTCCAAACTGGTGTGGGATTGTTTCGTGATTTACTCCTTTAACAGACATCATGGAAGACGGTCAGTAGCGTGGTCAGTATCAGTGGCTTGGTCAGATACTGAAAAAACCTTTTGATGCAGAGGGCAGTTTCTTCCATTGTTCAGAAAAGAACAAAGGTGAGGGTGAAAACGAATTCTTTCTACCTGAGGAAGAGCAGCCAGCAGCCAGCCAGTGAAAACACAGCCCATGAGAAGACAAGTTACTGAAAGGGTGAACAGGTCTTCCCAGAAAGACCCAGGCACTCAGGGGGTCCACACACCTCTCTTTAGACAGAGTTGCTTGTGGAGTTTTAAGCCTGCCTGCTTTCTCAGTTCTAACTCAGAATGTCAC
Source organism: Bramus lutescens (assembly GCA_001685075.1). Classification (NCBI taxonomy): domain Eukaryota; kingdom Metazoa; phylum Chordata; class Mammalia; order Rodentia; family Cricetidae; genus Bramus; species Bramus lutescens. The sequence continues at coordinate 528,189 of LOEQ01000307.1, read as the reverse complement.
CTGTGTTGGTATCCAGGGTGCTTCCATGTCCCTGCTAGTTGGGCCTGCTGGCTTTGATGCCTGACGCAGCAAGGGCAGCTTTTTTCCCTGTCTTCACCCTCTTGCCCACAGCTCCCGCAGTGAGGTCTATGGCTTGCCAGCTATGCTCTTTTCTCTCCATAACTCCAAATGGTTATTCCAGAGTTTTCCTGCCTGTCCATTTTTATAGTGTTTTTTTCTAAGAGACCATGGACCAGCAAAGGGAACCCTGTGTCCCCTGGTGACTGTCTGTACAGGTTCTCTCGACAATGAGGCAGGTGAAATGAACACATTGTGGTGTATGTGTGTGTCTGGGGGCAGAAGATGGAACTGTGCAATTTCTCAATACTGTCTTCTCTCTAGGAGTTTCTGTTTCAGACAAAGTGAGAAAAATCTCAATGATGTTACAAAGTTTATAAGTGATTTAGTAAGAAATAATAAGTAAAGGAAGAGGAGTAGGGAGTATTCTTGGGAAAGAGACCTAGGGTCCTGTGGGGGCAGGAAAGGCTGAAACTGACCTTACAGTGTCTGTAAGTGCTCAGAAAATACACTAGGTCACTGGTATTGATTCCTAAAAGCTGTAAGAAAAGCAATTTTTGAGACTCCAGTGAGTGTCTATTTCTAGATTTATTAGTAAACATAGAATTTTTAACAGACTAAAAGTGTTATGATTCTATTAATTTATAAAGCAAATTTAAGAAAAAATGTAAGAAATAAATGTTATTTGTCATTGTATTATGGAAATACATTTCTATAACATAAATATATTCCTATAAATAAAATAGTAATAGTAAATTAAATATAATTTAACATAAATCCAGGAAGGAAGTTCACCAAACTTTTCATTTTCTTTGTTTCTACTGAAGGAATTCATTATTTTGCTCAAAATGTTTATATATGCTTATATACATATATTTAAATTTGAATATGTATAATGTTCGTGTATATATGTATATGTGTAATGCATATGTTTGTATATACACAAATGCATATTTGTGTGTGAGGGTATATTCATGCATGTGTGTATATGTGCGTATGCATGTGGGTACATATGTATACATCCATATATGCATGTCTATATGCACATACACCTGTAAACATTATATATGCATGCATATGTACACCTATATGTGAAAGTGTGTATATACACATTTATTTAAATTTATTCACTCATCTGATTTCTGCTCTAAACACATGAGTTCTTTTCATTGTCTTCCTTGAGAATTCCCCAGATATCTATTATTCATCAAGAGGACTGCAGACCAACACTACACCTTCCCCATACCGAGTTGCTTGAACTTTAGTACTTACTACTTTGTCACACTGCTTATGTACTTTTCATTCTGGAATTCCAGGGAGAATTTGGCGTGTGTCAAAGGCCAAAGGAGAATTGCAAAGAAAATACTGAAAAGTTTATGACCTGGAATCGGACTGCTCCCAGCAACAAAAGCCAGCACAGAAACCTTTAATATGAATTGAGAATTTTCAGTGTGAATGTTCCAAAAATCAGGTCTGATTTCTAACTCAGGAGACCATGCTATTTACAAGGAGACATGGCATCAATAGTACATTGTCAGCAGGAACAATGATACCTGTTACTACACCCATGCATACATACAAACATACACTTATACATACATATATACATATACACACGTGTACTTATATATATATATATTTCATTTTACAACATACATTGTTATAAAAAAAGAAAGTCCTATTGTGATTGCAAGTAAAATTAAGACCCCCTGAAAAGCCTCTGATGTTAGTGAAGCGGGTCATAATAGGCAGCCTTCAGACATCAACGCTGCTAACACTGCAGCGAATCTGAACTTGCAGCAACTGCACACTCAAGAACACTGGTCCCACCCTGGCTTGTTTATTGTCAAGGAGTTGAGTTGCTGATGAGCGCTAGCAAAGCCTGGAGTATGGTGGAATGTAGCACAGCTGAGGCTTGGGTCAGACTTTCCCTTTCTGGACACTCTAATCCCTTCAATTTTGCAGTAAATATGTTTTCAATATTTATCTGGATAAAAAATGTGCCGAATGCTGCAATGGCTTAATTCCGACATTTGTCACTCAGGAAATCTGGAGAAGGCAGAATGTAACCGTCTTTTGTGGAAACCTAAAGTGGGCCTTTCTGTCACATTCTGCTGGAACACTAAGCAAGAGGAGAGTAGGGACCCCAGGGTGCTGTCCCTAGACCTGAGCCTTCCTGCTCTACTGAAATGACTGGACTGACCTCTTGCTTGCTAAGGAACTTCTCGCTCCTACAGGCCCCATGGGCACGCAGCACATAGTAGAGGATAATAAATGGTTTTGAGACTAACAGTACACTATTCAGTCCAAATCCCCAACAAGCCAGGAATTGATATAATTTATTATCTTGTCACATATCTTTTTATGAGGTTTTCTGTGTGATTCTAGAAACTTCTGTCAAATGTTCTCTTAGATAGTATCTACAGGGAGTCACAGAACTTGGAAGAAAGATTTTTAGGTTTTAATCCCAGATTTAAAATTAAAATATAGAAAGAGAAGGCTCTGTCATCTCTCAAAACAAATTTCTCTAAAATAATGAGTGTATTAGCTGTTAGCTGAAATCACAATGTCACATGACTTTTGCTTTAGATTTGTTTTATTCTTATTTATATTAGCCTTTGTGTGTGTGTGTGTTTGTGTGTGTGTGTGTGCGTGCGCGTGTGTGTGAGCCATGTGTGTGCAGTGGCTGCTAAGGCCCAGGAACTGTAAGTCAGAGTGATTGTGAGCCATCATGTGGGTATTGGGGACCAAGCTCATGTCCTATGAGGATGCAATAAGTGCTCTTATAATTGTTGAACCATCTCTTTCTCCCTTGTATGGTTATGGTTATTAAAAATGATGCTTTCATCTTTTAATCTATATGGGAAGTAGTAAAAGACAACATCTCCTGAATAAATTGGGAGCATAGGGACCATGGGAGAGGATTGAAGGGGAGTGGAGAGGCAGGGAGGGTAGCAGAGAAAAATAGATAGCTCAATAAAATCAATAAAAAAGGTATAAAAATATCTTCATTTACATATAGTTTAAATGAATACTATCTTAGAATTGCAAATAATAATGTGTAATTAAGATTTAATATTCACAATTTAAACCTAAATATTCTAGTTATAAGATTAAGTTTAGAGCACCACACCAAATCAGAGAATTCCTACTCCTTTCTTAAGAATTAGTCATAGGAAATATAATTTAATTAGATTTTAAATTAAGTAAACCACATGGCAGCATAGAGGGTTAAACCATTTTTATCAGTTCCTGGATTTTTGCTAAACTTCATTTTCATACTTGTGGGTGACAAAAGGTACTGCATATTAGTGTGGGGCTTGAGTATGTACAAATGTGTGCAGGTCATTGCACACAGAGCAATGTGTGCCAGGCATTGAGGGTAGGGTACTGTGTGTAAGATAATGTATTCAGGGCAGTGTGTGCCAAGTGATGTATGTAGGGTAGCATTGCAGGGCAGTGTATGCAGGTTAGTGTGTTCAGGGCAATGTATGCATGGCAGTGTGTGCAGGGCAATGTATACAGGGCCATGTGTGAAATGTCAGGGTATGCAGGTATATTCCAGGTAGGCCTAGGTATGACTCTCAATACAGCCAAAATCCAAATGATAGCCAGTATAAGAACACATGCAAGCTTGGAAGATTTTAGCAACTTAAAATATGTCACACTAATATGGCCAATAAGGAAAATGAACTCACCACAATCATGGTGGTACTTATCTGTGCTTTTCTGCTCCAGTACTGGTCATGATACTATAAACAGTGGAATTTTGATGTGGGATTCCCCTCTACATGCTGTGACTAGCATTAATTAATAAAGAAACTGCTTTGGACCTATAGCAGGGCAGAACTTAGCTAGGTGGAGAAAACTAAATTGAATGCTGGGAGGAAGAAGGTAGAGTGAGAGAGAAGCCATGGAGCCACCGCCAGAGACAGACATGCTGAAACTTTGCCAAGACCTCGTGTTGATGCACAGATTAATGGAGATGGGTTAAATTAAGATGTAAGAGTTAGTAAATAAGAAGCTAGAGCTAATGGGCCAAGCAAAGATTTAAATAATATAATTTCTGTGTGATTATTTTGGGAGTCTGGGCCGCCAGGTAATGAATAAGCAGCCTCCCTACAACAGGATTTGATTATTTTTATGACCAGATTGTGCTGCATTGTGCACATGTAGCCACATTTCTTTGTTCATTATCCAGATGGTAGACATGGGATGATTCTGTCTCTTAGTCTTTATAAGCAGTATTGTAATGATTATAGGTGTGCAGCAGTCTTTTGGACATATGAATTTATATTTATAGTGTGACCAATTACTTATTAGTCTGTGCAAATGTTGAATTCTTCTCTATGAGATAAAAGTTAAATAGAAATTGAAATAGAAGCTGATATCAGGTAATTGTGGTGATACTTTGTTTGTGCTTTAACAAATAAAGCCAGCAAGCCTCCTGTGGGCAGGCTGCCCCAACACTCCCACATCAGACCCTGTAATCTACAAGTCCCACTCTATCGCCAAACACACCTGTGCCCCACAACCTCAGCGACTCTCTGCAACATGACAGACTGTGACTGACAGTCAAGAGTTCTTTGGGACACAGACTGGAATTGTACAAAGTGGATCAAGAGTCCCACTTTGCCCGCAAACTCACCCATACCTGGAGATCTCAGTGGGTCCCTGAGACACAGACATCACCTGTACAGAGCAGACCAAGGGCAGCTCCCCGAGACACAGACAGCAACTTCATTGATCAGTCTAAGAGAGAATCCCTGAGACACAGACACCAACTACAAGGAATGAACCAAAAGGCAAAGACATTGCCCACACCAATTGGATGAAGAGATGGGTTGGCACCAATGCAAGAATAGTTGAAAAAAAAACTAAAGAGTGGTATGGAAACACCAGAACCTAGTGATCCTAAAACAGGAAGACTTGATTGATCATCCTAACTCAGAGGAAAATGATCTTAGATATAACTTTATGAAGATGATATAGACCCTTAAAGATGAAAATTTTAAAAATCCCTTAAAGAAATGAAGGACTTTTCCAACAATAAACTGGAAGAAATCAATAAATCTCTTAGAGAAAGCCAAGGGGGGAAAAACAATTAAACAGATGAAGCAAACAGTACAAACAGTTCAAGACTTGAAAATTGAAATAGAGGCAATGAAGAAAACACAAACTGTAGGAATATTGGAAAAGGAGAAGCTGGGTAAATTAACAGGAACTACATATACAAGCATAATCATTATAATACAAGAAATGGAAGAGAAAATCTCAGGAGTTGAAGATACGATAGTGGAAATAGATTCATTGTTCAAAGAAAATATTAAATCCAACAAAATTTTAGCATAAGACTTCCAAAAAAAATCTGGGACACCATGAAAAGGCCAAACCTTAGAATAATAGGGATAGAAGGATAAGAATTCTAACCCAAAGGCACATAAAATATATTAAACAAAATCTTAGAAGAAAGCTTTTCCAACCTAAAGAAGAATATGTCTATGAAGGTACAAGAAGCTTACAGACATCAAATAGACTGCACTTAAAAAAATAGTCCATTTGCCATATAATAATCAAAACAGTAAACATACAGGATAAAGAAAGAATATTAAGAGCTGCAAAGGAAAAAGATCTAGTAACATATAAAGTCAAAACCCATCAGAATTATACCCAACTTCTCAATGAAAAATTTGAAGGCCAGAAGGTCCTAGACATTGCTGTAGACACTAAGAGACTATGGATGCAAGTCTAGAATACTGTACACCAGAGAAGTTTTCAATCACCATAGACAGAAAAAAACCAATATATTCCATTAAAAAAACCACAAGATTTAAACAATATCTATCCACAAAGCCTTACAGAAAGTACTAAAAGGAAATCTCCAATTCAAGGAAGTTAGCTGCACCCATGAAAATATAGGCAACAAATAACCTCACATCATTGTTTGAGGGAGGGCTGCTTGTTTTTTCCATCTGCCCAGGTAGCTTAGACCCAAAATAATAATCACACAGAAACTGTATTAATTAAGTCACTGCTTGGCCCATTATCTCTAGGTTTTAGGCTAACTCTTATATTAATTTAAGTGATTTCTATTAATCTGTATCACCACATGGCTATAGCTAACTGGCTAATGTTCCAGCATGTCTGACTCTGGTGGCAGCTCCATGGCATCTCTTTGACTCGGCCTCCTTTCTCCCAGAATTCAGTTTAGTTTTATCGCCTACTTAAGTTCTGCCCTATCAACAGGCCAACACAGTTTCTTATTCATTAACCAATGAAAGCAACACATAGACAGAAGGACCTCCCACAACATACCAGCAAACCATAAAGAACAGAAACACACAAATACTTACACCAAAAATGAACATAAAATATCTTGGAGTAACACTAACCAAAGAAGTGAAAGACCTATATGAAAAGAACTTTAAGTCTTTGAAGAAAGAAATTGAAGGATATATAAGAAAATAGAAAGATCTCCCATGCTTTTGGAGAGGTATGATCAGCATAAAAATGGGAATCCTACCAAAAGCAATCTACAGATTCATTGCAATCCCCATCAAAATTGCATACCTTGAAAAAACAATACTCAACTTTATATGAAAAATAAAAACCAAAAATCCCTGGTTAGCCAAAGCAATCCTGTACAATAAAGGAACTTCCAGAGTCATTACCATCCCTGACATCAAGCTCTATTACAGAGCTACAGTACTAAAAACAGCTTAGTTTTGACATAAAAACACATAGGTGGAATAATGGAATTAAATTGAAAACCCCTATTATTAATCCACATACTTATTAACGCCTGATTTTTGACAAAGAAGCTAAAATTATACATGAAAAAAGAAAGCATCTTCAACAAATGGTGCTTACATAACTGGATGTCAACATGTAGAAGAATGCAAATACATTAATATATATCCCCATGAACAAAATTCAAGTCCAAAGGGATCAAAAACCTCAACATAAATCTGGCCATACTGAGTCACATAGAAGAAAAAGTAGGAAGTAGCCTTGAATGCATGGGCACAGGAGATCATTTCCTAAATATAGCACCAGTAGCACAGACGCTGAAGGCAACAATAGATAAACGCACTCACCTGTCTTCTCTTCTGTGTATTACTGCTCTGTCCTTGTGGGCTTAGTAGTCTTTGAGTCTTTTAGAGAAGATCTTTAATTCCCTTCAAGTTTGGGAGGGTTAATTTGCTGGAGACACTAACTAATCTAGGCAGGCAGCTACTTTCTTCTGGGACATGTCATCCTGGCTTTTAGAGGTTTTGCTTAAAAATCTGATGTTGTCTGCTGGCTTGCTTTTGTAGGTGACTAGTACTGCTCTTTTGTCATTTTCCAATATTATCTCTATGCCCTGTATATGGTGTGTTTTATCTGTGGCAAGAAGCGTAGAATTTCTGCAACCGGACATGCCTGTTTGATGTTTTAAAAGGTTCCTGCATCTGAATGCCTAACTCTTTGCTGAGATTTGGGAAACGTTTTGCTCTTATTCTATTGCATATGCTTACTGATGGCATTGGCTCCGTCCTCTTCACCTAGCTCCCTGCTTGTGGTTCGTGAGTTTGATTGTTAATGGCTTCTCACAGGACTTAGATATTCTGTTCTCTTTCAGTGTTTCATATGAATGCCCTAATTTATCTACTTTGTCTTCAAGCTCTAATGATTTTTCTTTCAACTAAGTAAGTCCACTGGTGAGCTTGTCATTTGAGTTTTTCTATTTTGCAGACTGAATTATTTACTTTAAGATTTTTATTTGATTAATCTCATTAATGATTTGTCTCATTAACCTGCCTTTTCATAGCCTGCTGTTTATTTATATTCACTTTAGTTTCATTCATGTGTTCATAAGTGTCCTTTTGGATTAATTTATCATTCTTTTAATCATGCCTTTGAATGATTTGTTCAAGTCCATCCTCTGCCATCATTATGATACAATTCTGTGGAACTGTGATCTGTTAATTTTGGAATAGTCATGTGATTCCAGAATAACTCTTAGTTATCTCTCGTCCTTGTTCTTACTTAATAATATAAAGCAAATACAAGTTAGTGAAATATTTTTTCAGTTTCTTTTTTATTGATTTTTATTGAGCTCTACATTTTTCTCTGCTCCCCTCC
>LOEQ01000307.1:469695-483099 GCA_001685075.1 Bramus lutescens | reverse complement strand
TTAGATTCCTCTGTTGAGAGTTCTCTGTTTAGGTCTGTATTCCATTTTTTTTTACTGGATTGTTTGTTCTTTTGATAACCAAATAGGATGTATTTATATGAGACAAACCTTTCAAATCACAAGAAAATCGAAGCTAGAAATGCAATTGGTCATTTCCTGTAAAAATTCAAAATTTTTACAAGTTCTATATGCAAATTATCTTCAAACAATCTTTGAAAAGTAAAAAGCAAACATAAATCTTGCACTGATTTAAAAAAATTAGAAAATGTGTCCATAAGATAAACAAATAAAAGAAATCTAGAATTTGTAAATTTATTCTTGAAATAGGGTCTCTCTACATTGCTCTTGCTGTCCTGGAACTCACTGTGAAAAGCACACTGGACTTGAACTCACAGACATCTACAATCCTCCGCCTCTGGAGTGCTAGGATTAAAAATGTGCACCTCAATGCCCAGCTCAGTTCTGGATTGTAAGTGGACCCAGTAGACACTAAGAACTCATTAAGATGTTTCACTGATAGACACATTTCCCTGAAATATAAAAAACATAAACACAAAACATTATCTATCCTTTCCAACTAAGAAAATATCCAGGTTGTTGGAAGCCTGTAAGCTTGTTTGAGAATGCAGAAGGCACAGCAGGACTCTAGGCCTCACAGGCATGCCTGTGACATACGATTTGGCAGCAACCACATCTACCTACAGATATAAACAGAGATATCATGTTTCTTCTCTGTATCTGGGACATCTGCAAGATCAGATGCCTATCATATGAATACAACATATGAACACACATGCATTCTAATGCTCATCATTTCTGGAGCAAGTATGTTCTTGATTATTTCACAAATGCAAGTTGACAATAACAACTCAACTAACAAAGGAGATTAGCTTTGAAGGGGGATTTGGGTACATGAGATGGTTTAGAAAGAGGAAAGGGAAGGGGTAGAATGATATGACTATATTTTAATTTAAAATAATTACAACTTAAAATGCAATGTTATTGAATACTGAGATTTATTATTCCCAGTGACTCAAAAAAGCTATTAAAAGTATTACCAAAGGATGCAAGTTGCCTGCTTATTGCAGACATTTAGATTAAACATCTAAGAGCAATATCATTTCTTCAACCAGTTTTGTGAACATTGACCTTAACACTGACAATCTGAAAGATGGCAAGAGACTCTAAAAGCAGCTGGTCACTGCCTTCAGAAGCTCACATTAGATCCTCTTTGTGGTTGTGTAAGGTGATTTGTACAGTCCTTTCATTTCACATGCATTTATTTGCACTACTTAGATGTGTCTGGAGGTGTACACATACAAATTTAGAAGGCAGTTATTCAGTGCTGCATTAATTCAGTTAATCAACAAATATTTTCTTTCTTAGAACCTAAGACTCCCCTCGCCATGATATTTGAGAAGGTTTACATATCTAGGTATGAATTTCCTCATGTGGAATGGGCCTTAAATCTAAGCAGAATGTGGTTGCTTGCCCACAGAAGACTCCTGCCACTACTGCCCAAATTGGACCATCTTGCCGGGCAGGTTGGTCTTATGGATCACATGTATCACAGCTGGGTAATATCCTCAATGGATAAGAGGGCTTTTTTTTGCTCTAGCAGCATGTATAGCACCTTATAGTACCATGAAGCTAGTCAGCTGGGAGGAGGACATCAAAAAAACCTCAGTTAGATTTCTCTACATGATGCCATAGAGGTGTGCAGTGTTTTCAGCAATAGTGTCTTATCATCTAGTTAAGGTGGGCAAGGGTGAGAGCTTTATTGTTTGAGAACCTCTGGGACATCCCTGACCAGCTCCCAAGGAGGTACCACTACAAAAAGACATTTAAGTTGGTTTATAATTCATTTGGAAGGTTGAAACTTAATATTCTACAATATTTTCAAAATATTGACTTACTAACAGCTTCACCTAGAAGTAAAAAACAATAAAAAAGAAGATAGTACCATTTACAAGCAGGTATCATGTAAGCTTCACTTTAGAAAGATTAAAATCAATGGGACCAAGCATGGTAGTGCACACCTTTAATCTCAGCTTTTGGTAGGCAGAGGAAGGTGGATCTCTGTGAGTTAGAGGACAGTCGGGTCTAAAGAGTGAGTTTTAGGACAACCAGGTGTGTGTGTGTGTGGTGTCTGTGTCTGCCTGTGAGTGTGCGCACCCACGAGTGTGGTCTAGTGAGACCCTGCCTTAAAAAACAAACAAGCAAAAGGATTAAAGAAAAAATGAAACCATTAAAAGGAACAACAAACAAGATAACTGCAGAAGTTTAAATACGCCATGTCCAAATAAATGAAAAGAGAGAGACCTTGCTTACTAATTCCCACAAGTCATAATTGAGATGTACATGAAACATTACAAAAAGGAAAGAAAACACAATTGAAAATAGGTAGCATAAAATATGTTTCGGTAGTCAGTGGTAAAACAAGAGTTTGAATATGCAAAATGTTGTAAATAGTCAAATGACAGCAAAGTTAATCTTAATTTGCAAATTTTCTATTCAGAGACGATTACTGCAGTCAAGGTGACATGTTTATTCACAGACTTTTTCTTCAATACAGAGTTAAACCTTAACCTGTTGTGTCTGTATTCACATAAGGACATTATAACCTCATCACACATTTGTAGTTGGACGAGAAAATAATCATAGCAGTGGGGGCTACACGTTCCAGTTACAAAAGTCAACTAGGAAGGTGTTGGAAGGTGAACCAGCTGGCTGTTGATCATGATTTGGTGAGTTTGCAATTCAGAAATGAGGTTTGAAAGCTGAACTATAAATAGGGTATCTTAGTCAGGCTTTCTACTGTTGTAATGAAGCACCATGTCTAACATCAGCTGTGGAGGAAAGGGTTTATTTTGCTCACTCACAGTGCCATATAATAGTTCATCAACAAAAACAGTGAGGGCAGGAACTCCCCACAGGGCAGGGACATAGGGAGCCTGGAGCTGCTCCAGAGGCCTTGGAGGGACAGTGCTTACTGGCTTGTTCCTCATGGCTTGCTCAACCTGCTTTCTTATAGAATCAGGAGACCAACTCAGGAATGGCACCACCCACAGTGGGCTAATGCCTTGCCCCATCAATTACTATTTAAGAAAATGTCCTGCAGGCGTGCATATAGCCCATCTTATGGAAGCGTTTTCTTAATTGAGGTTCTCTCCTCTCAGATGACTTTACCTTGAATCAAGTTGATGCAAAACTAGCACAGACCAGGAGCAATTTATTTAAAGTGCAATGATAAGAACATTTGAAAACTTGGAAGTGAAAAAAGATAAAAAGGAATGATATCGACCTTGCAATCATGTACCATAAACAGGAAAAGAAATCTCAAAACTGATGCTGAGTCTATAGGCTAAGCCACATTATAAGAAAACAGCAACATACCTCTCCAGTGTCCTCCTACATGTCTCTGCAGTCTCTTGTTCAGCATTAGCACTCCTTCCAAAAGAGCCTCATCGCAGGGAGAAATAACAATAAACAACATGAAAAGGTTTCCATGAAATATTAAGGCGCAAAACGATTCAGATAAGAGCATAACAAAAATAGAAAATGTGTTTGAAGCGGGATTGCAGTGTTTGGAAATACTCAGAAAAGGAAAGAAGAAAATAATACTTAAACAGTCTGCCAGAGCAAAAGAAAAGGCCCTGTGGAGTCTCTTGGTCCTTAAAGGGGACTCAGAAATGGCTCACAGATAATGAAGAAATAAGTACTCTTACAAGAGGGAGTGAAAGTGAAGAAAGCCAAGGGGAAATTTGCAGGAATATTAACTAATTTCAAAACCATCCTCATGTAGTACTAAAAAGAATAATTTGTTGAACTTGAGTCAGAGTCCTGGATAAGAGCTGCCACGTTATGTTAAATATAAAAGAATTGTGACAGGGTCTACGAGATGGCTCAGTGTAATGAGGTGCTTGCTGTCACACTGAATGACCCGTGTGCAATCTCTAGAACCCACATGGTAGAAGGAAAGAACCAACTCCCACAAATTGTCCCTAAACCTCCTCATATAGCTGTGGCACACATATTACTAGCCCCAAACACCACAGAGAAATAAGTTGTACCAAAAAAGAAACCCCAAAACTAATCCAAACCAAAACAACAACAACAAAATTTTTTTAAAAAGGAATGGTAGTATATAAACATATTGATAGATATGAAAACCACAGGAGAGGTGGGCCATCTAATTGGGGTTTCTCTACCAAAAAACAGAACAGAAGAATAATCTTAAAGTGTTTTTTTGTTTTTTTCAAATGGACTTGGATCACAATATGAGATGATGACGAGACCTTAGTGTTTTCATGATGGTTATGTATAAAGCCCTATCTGAGAAAGAGCAACAGACTGGATCTACAATATCTAGGGAAGAGTCCCTTGAGTGAACATGGCCGGAATGTTCTGTGGTGAGGAGCATGACTCGCCTCGTGTTTCACGAATAAGCTTCCTGATGATGGCCTCACCTCACAGGGAAGGCTTGTGAAGCATGAAGAGGTCAATTTGAATGCCAAATTTCTGGTGAAATTATTGTTAAATCTGCACCTGTGTCTATCAGACCTTCAATTACAACATCATTTATTTGTATTTTTAATTTTGGTCTTTGTTCATTTATAGAAGCTTGTCAAAATATTCATTTTATGATTTCTCCTAATCTTTTTGTTCTTTCTTCTATAGTTGGTCTATTATCCAGAGCAGTACGATTTTTACAATAGGCATTAGGTTCTTTAATGGATCTGCAAGTAGTTTCCTCTATGATGGCAGGAAACTACTGAACTGGAACTGACATAGGGGCGTGCGGGAGATCCCTCAACGAGTTTCCCAATGGCAAACAATTACCTTGAATGCCTCCCCTTGATCTTCATTCATTAATCCAATGCCTGCCTTTGCCACACCTTCTCCATAATCCAAAAGAGAAGGGCATTCTGTTTGGATTATGCTTGGAAAAATTATTGTTTCTAGAAATGTCATGCTTACACTCTCTTTTAAGGTGACCTTGTTTGTAATAATTATAACACTTGACTTTTAAATTTTTCCTCAAATCTCTGGATATCATATCTACTATTCAAGCATTATCATGTTCATGAGATTCAATATTGATTGTATCTCAGTTCCTTTATCCCAAGGGTGCTGACTTAGCCTTTAAAGTCCTGATTATTCTTTTACAACGAGAATTAACATTTTCCAAAACCCAGAGTTTCAATTATTATTTGTCTGGCTTCTGAATTTGGTATCATTCTATTTACTGCTGAAGTCAATCTTTGTGAGAAATCCATGAAAGCTTTCTTTGGGCCCTGTATAACTTTAGTAAATGACTCAATTTTCTTTCCTATTTCTCCATTCTGTCCCAAGCATTCAAAGAATCTGAGCAGAATGAAGCCATGTCACGGTCATCATATAAAGATTGCCTTACTACAGAAGCACAATTTTCTTCTCCAAAAAGTTGATCTTAGCAGATTTTCAAACCTCTAGTTTTACTCTGTTGTTCAGTAGTCTTAACATCTTCACTGAACCAGTACTCCATTGTAAAATTGGGATCAGGCTCTAAAATAGCTTTAACCAAGTCAGTCCAGTCTATAGGGATAACTCTATTATAAACTGTTCACAAGCTTAACGTTTGCTTCACAAAAGATAAATGCATACCATATGAGATTATTTCGTTTTTTAATTTCCTTAAATTCAGCAATTTCACAGGAGTCCATTTAACTCTTGCACAGCCTTGGAGATATCTATCATTTGGCAATTGTTCCTGTAAGGTTACTAGATATATTAAGGTTGGTTGTTTGGAAACCTTAAGCTGGTCCTCTCTAAATTTATATTGCAATGCTGAAATTGGTTCTCCATTAAATTCTTCTGTCTGGATCTCAATATCTCTATCATCTGTTTTATTAAGTTTTTCTAAGGCCTGTATCTTAACAATCAAATCAAATAGCTTTTTAAGAAATAAACCAAGAATTATCAAAACAACAGCAAGGATTATCAAAATGAATATTGACAGCAGGTCAATCCTAGTTAAGTTGATTATCTCTTTATTTAATTGTTCCATTTCTAAATCATGCCTTATGTAATTGTATAGAGGCCTAACTTTGTCTATTATAATTGTGTCTTCCATTTTTTAACATGGGAAAATTCTCCCTTTTAGCTAATTCCTCCCTTAAAAATCCCCAATTTTCTCACCAAATCTGCCACCAGTGATGATGAAGATATGAGACTTACTGCTGCTGCATAGAACAGTAAAAGCCTGACTGGATTTTAAGGCATTTACCTAGTTTGGCAGCAGACTGAGAAGGGGGTTCAGGGAAAGCCCACTAGAAGAGACAAAAGGAAAACGTAGCCAGTAGGGCAGTGAGACCATGTGTAGCTTTGGCTATGCTGGTGGCTGTAAAGTCACAGGCAAATGGCTTTTTCGTAAATTCATATCCCAAAAGTTTGGCACCAGATGTAGCATAACTAATAAAAACCCAGAGACAGATATTGGGTTTTGAGCTGAAATATCAAAGAAGCAAAGCAGCCGACCACTAGAGATCTCTTACCTCTATAAAATCTTTAGACTGAAAAAAAAGAGTGAGTTCCTGTCTCATCCTGCTTTATATTCGTCTAGTAATGGTATTAAAGACATGTACCACCACCTCCCAACGTCTTTGGCTAACTAGTATGGCTGCTGGGATTAAAGATGTATTCCATCACTTCCACGGTCCGTGTGACTGGCCAGTGTGGCTAGATTTGCACTCTGATCTTCAAGCAAGCTTTATTTGTTAGACCATAAAAAAATCACTATAATTTTGGAGCGTAAATATTCTGATAGTGAAATGTATGATGTGCTCAAATGGAAAGCCTAAGAATGGCCATGGAATCTGGTCAGTAACCCTACAGTAGACAGCAGAGGGAATTACAAACAGCCTTGAAGTGTTTTGTGTCCAGGAAAGAAATGTATACATTAGCAGATGCAAAGTTGGTTAGTTTGAAATACAAGAATTAGTCCCTTTATGGTAATGAAAATTATTTACTAGTAATTTGGGCATATTTGGAAAGAAAATTTTAAGCATATTATTTATATTTGGAGAATATGAGATATAGTCTGTGTACTTCCTAACTCTACTGCATTATTAAAGAAGTGTCAAGTCAAATTGGGAAATCAGGCAGGAAAAATTAAGTATGAAACATGAGACTGAAGAGATGACTCAGTGGTTAAGACTATTGGCTGTTATTCCAGAAGACCAGAGTTCAATTCCCAGTACTAACTTTGTGGATCACAACTATCTGTCAGTCCAATTCCAGGGCATCTAATGTTCTAGTCTGGCCTCTGTGGGATACTACCCACATGTGGTACAAAAGGAATCTATGCAGGCAAACCACACAAAATAAAAATAAACAACAGAACCACCCAAAAATTTGGAGAGAAAATTAGAAATAAAAATATCTGTAAAACTAAAAATTTAAAGTGAACTTTCACTGTCTATCTCAAAATCTGTAGCAGAAGAAACGAGAGAAACAGAGAATAGCTAAGATGTAAATCATGCAATTCTGGTACTGGGCACATATGGTCAGCGCAAATGAGTTGAGCTTTCACACACTTCAACCTTTTTAAAATAAATTGCCAAAGTCTCTACTTCAGCTATTAAACTGCGATAAAACATATTTGGATGAAATATTGAAATTCAGAGACACCAGAAGCACCTGTGAGGAATCCCAAAAATATTAGACGGCCTCACATTTCCATAAGCCATTACAGAGACACGAGATGCTGCTGCAGCATTGAAAACACGTATCTACATAGAAATGTGTTGTTAATTATTAGTGAAAGTCGAGATTTGGAAAGTAAGATTGCTGTAGGAAGGCTTGTAGCTTATGCTTACTCGTCTCCTGTGGTGTGGCCTCTTATATTACATATGTGGATGCAAAACGTGTGTCTGCCCCTTTTTTCTTTCTTCCTCCTTTTTGCCAGCTGCTTGTTTGGATTGTTGGATTGCAGGATTCAATTTCTGTCCATCGTTCAATTAGAGAATTCTGATTTGTGAGTTTACCCCTAAATAAATATCTATTTCTCATTTCTGACCTAGTGTGGGATTTCATTCAAGCGTCCGTTCATCACTAGGTCCCCTCTTCATAAAATTATTTTTAAAAATTGGCAATGCACCCATGTAACACAACTGTTAGGTCTTACAAACCCATAAGGTCAGAGACTAACAAGGTAAAAGCCATCAGAAGTACATTCAAAAGTGCATAAAAATCTATACATGAACAGAAATAAAGTCTAGTAGGAGATGACAGCTTCCCTGTAGGGCCAGCAAGACTTAAGTGCATGATGGCCTCTGTTTGGGAACAAAGGAGGGTCCTAAGTGTTGGCCCCTCTTGTGAACAAAGTGTGAACTGTCGTATGGCAGCAAATGTGTCAGAATATTAAACATGAATTTTATAGACTCTCACACCCAGAAAATCCACTTCTAAGAGTTTACACAAGAAAATATTATCCAGATATATAACAATACACAAAGACATGTAGACATTTACTGTAGCACTCTTTACAAAAGCTCAGAGTCCAAGAAGTTTAATTTCTCATCAAGGAAAGGTAGAACTATCTTTCATGTGAACAGTACACAGGGGTATGGCTCAAGCTTACTGTATAAATCCCATTCAAGAAGAAAAATTGAAGTAGGAGAGGTGATGGACATGGGTTAGTGGGAGAAGTGCTTGGCACACCCTCAGGAGACTTGAACTCTGACCCTCAGCACCATGCAGAAACCTCGTTTATAATCCCAGCCCAAGGGATACAGTGACTAAATGGCCCTGGAGCCAGCTAGCCCGTTAGGCTAGCTGAATTGGCTTAAACTTGGTGTGGTGAGAGATCCTGGGGCAAGATAACAATGATGATGGTGATGATGATGATGATAGCTTTTGAGAAAGATACCCAGCAAAGACTTCTTCTGGCTTCCGCACTCACTTACATACAAACACTCATATGCACACACAAACACACACTCACAATACTACACATACATAAAGCGGAATGCATCAGATGGGGGGAACACAAATCAAATAATCCCACTCTAGCTCCGAATAGAGTATACTAAGGTTTCCCCTTATTAAGAGGGAAACTCATGGATCACCATGAGGAAACAGGAAAATGCCCCAACATCCAGGTGTGGTGTGCAGGAAGAGGCTAAGCAGGCACTCCCATGGGCATTTTGGTACCCTAAAGCCATGACCCACCTGGTCCAGCCTCTCAAAGACCATTGGCTGAAGGAGTTTCCCCATCACATACACATAACATATTGGACAAACCTGTTATACTGATAAAAGTAGGATCTATAAAAGCAAAACTAAGCTAGGATATTAATAAAATATTCTTGAGGGAATGCATAATTCATATTATATAATATATAAGAATGAGAAAAATGCTTTTATTATTTTTAATTATTTCTTTTCTTTTTGATATTATATTATTTACCTCTTCCCTTTTCCTTCCTTTGAAACCCCATATGTACATCCCTTGCTCTAGTTCAAATTTGTGCCTTCTGTTTTCATTAATTTTTGATACACATGTATATAACAGATACACACATTATATATATATACATATTATACATATACATATATACACCATATATATATATATATATGCACATTCCATATCTATCACCTTGCCCCAAAGTAACTCCAAATGGATTAAAAACATAAACATGAAACCTGAACTCAAGTGAATTTACTGGAAGGAAAATAGGCAGCACCTACATGAACCTACGTGATATAAGTATAGGAAAGGACTGTCTGAATAGTGATCTGTTAGACACATGAAGGAAAATGATTTCTCTTCTCTGTCATGACCACACAGCATATGTGTCCAGGCATACGTAGTTGTAGAAGGCTTCCTGGATAGTTTGTTAACCTAGTGGTAAGGACCAGTGTTATTCATGTGCACTGAATATTTATTCCTAGCGTGTCTGAATCATCAGGTTCTGGCGGTGAGGACACATATGTCAAGTGTCAGGATCAATAGGCACACAGTGGTAACTGAGTGTGTGAGGATGAAGGAGTCAGCTGTGTACATGCTGCTCACAGAAACCCATGTCAGTACGATAGGACATTATTGCCATGGTCTGGTCCTATTGTATTGGTGACATGTACCTGAGATGTCTCTGAGTCACCATCTCATGAGGGAATCAAAGCACTTTCCTGTTTTTTGTTGCAGTTGCCTTGTTTTATTTTAATAAGCAGCTCATACTGTGCACAACAGCCCCTCACATCTGAGTGGGGGAGTGGACAAAGCTGCCTTGCGCCTGCATGACTCTGTTTCCCAGGATTCTGTAAGATGTCTCCTTGTCGGGCTTCCATGTTCAGGGTCATTGTCTCTTCTGGGGTTGCACAAGTTCCCAGAAGTTTTCACTCTTACTGTTTTGATGACATCGTATTTGTGTTCATGGCCTGGTTACTTTCACAGATTAGGGACTCTGGGTTCACACTCTGTGCAATCTTGATCATCACTGGAGAACTGGTCTACATTTTTATATATTCACATGTTTGGGGCTGATTTATCATTAATAATTAACAGTATGCTGAACATCGCAGACTCCTTCAGAGCCTCAGGTTTCCAGGTTTCTGCTGATCCCGCTGTGTGCCTGGCTTCTGTTTACAGCAAACGTCTTTCCACTGCTCAGAAAATTGACTGTCTCACCTTGTCTGCCATGCCATGTGTCTGAAGAAGAGCTGTTGTTTCTTCTTGTTGTTGTTTGATCATTATCTGCTACCTACCTTCCACTTCTTCAAAAATCTCTGCAAGATTTCTTCCAGCAACTGAGCAGGAAGTAGACACTACTTGCATTATGCAAAAGCAGAACCATAATCAGGCTGCCTTTTAACAAACCGTTAGTCTTAATCTCTTAGTGAACCCCACAGTTTGCTGATGGTGGGAAGCAGGGTCTGTGAGGCACGGTTGCCAGCAGGTTCTTTCTATTAGAGCTATCTTGTTACTGTATTTGTTTCATTAGCTTCTTGGAAACACCTCCATGGAGATCAGTATAAACAGCAAATGGGCAGTATTTCAGGTGTGAGCCGAGGCTCCCACAGGAGGATTTGGACAATACCCCATCATTTGGTCTGAGCAGATGGGAGGGTCTGGAACATCAGTGGCCTAAGAATTCAAGACACAGAGCAGGAGGCTGGCGGGAAGAGGCAAGCTTTCCCTTTCATGGTAATGTTGTGTGCAAAGTACCTGTGGGGAACACTTTAGGTCTGTGCCAGGAGACAATTACCACATTTGTCTTGAACTTTTACAACAAGCTATGATGGTCAAAAAGACAGCTGAGCCTTTCCATAGCCCTCTTAAAGACAGATCACGGCCGAGGCTGAGGACTGTTTAAAGGCACTGCCAGTCTGCTTTTCTCACAGGCACAGAGAATATGTGCAGTATGTTGCACACTATCAAAATTAATGACCTGGTGTAAACAAAAGGAAGGTTAAATTATTATATCAGAGAAATCTCCATGGGAAGGAAAAAACTGTACCTCGAGGCTGTCTTTACACAAGGCGATGAGAGTGAGAACAGGCTGCTGAGAGGATCAGTGTTGACTATCAAGACTCTCAGGTAGAACAGGAAGGTGACAAGAGCTAGCGACAAGATATATCAGCTAAGAACTTCCATGTTATCTATTCCCCACATTCAAGTCAAACAGTGACTTCTTAGATCTTGACTAGAGCACTGAATGATATTCACTGTGAATAGCTTGAATTTCAACATGCCAGATCAGTTCTATTCAACAGACAGCTATGCATGCCATTGAACACTTTAATGAGGCTAATGCTACACATCTGTGAGCAATGCAAAGTGGATTTCAAAACAGCTTACAACTTATTGGCAATTGATTGTATACCATTTTGTGTGTACTAAAATGGAATAAATAATTCCAATAATGATGACCACATCACTTTCCCTACAATAAATTTGGCATGTGACAATTTCACATCATGTACGTGGCTCATGACTGCAAGTTCACTAACTGTTAGAGCACCCTCACATGGAGACTAAGTTGTGTGAGGATTGAGGATGCTTCCAGGTCAAGTGGTCTGTTGTCTTGCTTTTCTGTTAGTATACTAGCACTTGCTAAATGGACAAGATGTATATGTTTGCTGCTTAGACAATTCTTTTTACTAGAATAGTGTGTGTGTTTCTCTATATAGCTTCTGTGTCTCAGTGTGTGACAGAACTTTCCGGGACAGACAGAACACTCACATCTACTCACCCCAGAGAAGGAGTGCAGGACAGACCAAAGTAAGGAAATCATCAAAGTCTATCTTAGTGAACCATCAAGTTTTATTAGAGTTAGAGGAAAGTGGGTGAGAGGTGACTTACAGCAGCAAAAATGACTTAAAGACAGATCTATCACCCAAACCCACCCCAGCATGGGTAACAGTTCACCAAAAGTGGGGAGCTCGAGAGCTCTGCACAGCATGCAGTTGGCTCAATAGGCTAGAGAGTTTCCTTTATAAGCAACTCAATTTGTCTGTGTCTCTTCCAGGCAGCTCAGATGGAATCTGGTTCCTCCAGGCAGCTGTGCTTACCTCCACTTTGCAGCTTGAATTGTTTGACAATGAGACCCAACTGTCTCTATTGTTTACTCTGGGAGGGAGGATGCTCATGAATCTGGTTAGTTTCAGGAACTTCCTGAAGCTATTTTAAGTTGTTTGCCTTCTGCCTAAGGAGATTCCCTGGGAGATGGAAAATTTCAGTCTCTGAGGAAATGTCTACACAGTAATTCATGACATTTTTTTCAAACTCTCTCTTCTCTTCTGAGCCAATGTAATAAAATCAGATGCCATGCTGGTGATGACATTTAGCTGACAGCCAGGCAACCAAAATAAATAAATATCAATGTAAAAACTACCCCAGACTATAAAATTCACAACATGGGAGAGTATTCACCCTAAAACCTACCTGTGTTACCAAGAAGCTGCCACACCTGCTAATAGAAACCTAACGTTTAATAAATATATTCTGACCATATCTGATGTCCTCTTCTAAAAAACAGAGAACTGTGACTAGTAATTCTTCTGTTGCTTAGGGTCTATCTTTCTCTTTATTTATGAATACTTCAAAAAGCTGACCAACATAGAGATCAATATCCTCAATGAAACAGAAGAAAACAAAGAAGAACCAAATAGTGAGAAGTATTTAAGTATTGTTTCAAACACCAATAGTTCCCCTGACTCCATGGTAGGTGTGAAGGTGTTTTCTAATAATGAGCATAGTACTTTCCAGACAGCTTTGCTCTCATAGACATTATACAAAATGAAACCAAGTCATTACACATTGTTAATTTGCTGGGGAAATCATTGATGTAGGAGGATCATCTGTCTATGTGTTACTTTCATTGGTTAATAAAGAAACTGCCTTGGCCTTTTGATAGG
>LOEQ01000307.1:438023-450636 GCA_001685075.1 Bramus lutescens | reverse complement strand
CCCTTCCCCCCTCCCCTCCCCTCTCCTCCCCTTTCCTCTCTTCTCTTCTTGGTAAGATTTTGTTCAACCCCATTATACTAGAACCATTTAAGTCCCTGAGAAGAAAATTAAAATTACTTGGTAGTATTGGATAGTATTTAATGCACCATTTTGCACTTTGTTTATGGGAGGCTTAAAGCCAAATATAGATAATTTAGATACTTGTGCTTTATTTATTTATGTTTATTTTTGTGGTACTAGGGATTAAAGCCTGGACCTTCTCCAAAGCAAGAATTCACTTTGTCAACATCTGTTAGTCCCAGCTTGCCTAGGACTAAGTATTTTTTTATGATTTATTTTTATTTTATGTGCATGGGTGTTTGCCTGTGTGTATGTATGTGTCCCATATGCATGCAGTTCCCTTAGTGGCCAGATTGGGGGGTGTTAGAGCCTCTGGAACTGTCGTAGGCAGTTGTGAATTGCACAGGTGTTCTCAACCATAAGTCAGTTATCTCTCCACCCCTATTTTTAAGATTCTAGAACTGTTCAATTCTATACGGCTATGCTTCTTTGAAAGTTTGCACATGTGAGATACAGTTTTATAAATATTAATGGTAAATTCTGATGTATATCAATTCAACATTTTAAAAATATAGTTGAGATTTTCTCTTGAGAGCTTTACTAACACCTTTGTGTAGAACAGATGACCCCGCTGCCCTCAGTGTCTATTAATATGGTAAGGTTTAATTTCCCCCAGCTTTCAGTCTGAATTAGTATGAGTCTCTTTGATTGGGTTTTAAGTAATTCAGATTAAAATACTGATCTCTAAGTGGATTTGGAATAGGAAAAAAATGCTTTGATGTCAGCATTAAAAATGGTAGCTGTGGTGGGGCATGCATTCAATCCCAGCACTCAGGAGGCAGAGGCAGCTGGATCTCTATGAGTTCAGGCCAGGCTGGTCTACAAAGCGACAGCTGGGGCTGTAACGCAGAGAAACCTTATCTCGGAAAATCTGAAAAGGGGAGGGGGTCACACAGCTTTTCTTAAGAGATTTTTACCAGTTACTGTTTTGTGAATAAATAGAATGGTAAAAATTTGTTAGCCCAGGCCTTTCATCCCAGCTCTCGGGAGGTAGAGACAGGCAGATCTCTGAGTTCGAGGCCAGCCTGGTCTACAGAGCGAATTCCATGACAGCTAGGACTACACGGAGAAACCCTGTCTCCAAAAACTAAAACAAACCAACAAACAAAATTTTGTGTGTGTGTGTGTGTGAGTGTGTGGGTGTGGGTGTATGAGTGGGTGGGTGAGTGTCCCACAGTGCACCTGTGGAGGTCAGAGCAGAGTTGTAGGAATCAGTTCTCTCCTTCCACCATGTGGGCCCCAGCTACAGCTCAGGTTGCTGGGCTGGGTGGCAGGTACATTTATCCACTGAGTTTTCTGTGTTCCCATAAATTCACATTCATGTTTTAACTTAGCAATTAAAAAGAAAACCAACTTTTGCTGACATTTATTCCTTATTGCTTGTGTTTGTGTGTGAAGGCATGTATATATCATGGTGGAGGCCACATGATGACTTGCAGGAGTTGGTCCTCTAGTTTCAGCCTGTGGGTCCTGGGTTGAACTCAGGTCTTCAGGTGTGGAACAAGTAAGTGTCTTTACCCACTGTGCCATCTCATCAACCCAGTTAGTCATAATGTCTAACAGAATGTTAGTTCAGGGACTACTTTGACTAAAGCTGTGTAATTGCCAAAGATGTTTTTGAAGCTATCTGAATAGCATCAGTGACAGGGTATGATTTCTTAAATATTTTTGTTTGTTTATTTTTCGAGACAGGGTTTCACTGTTTAGCTCTGCCTGTCCTGAAACTTGCTTTGTAGACCAGGCTGGCCTCAAACTCACAGAGATATGCTTGCTTCTGTCTCCCAGGTACTGGAATTAAAGGTGTGCTGCCACCACTGCCTGGCTTTGATTTTTAATTTTTATTTTATATGTACAAATGTTTTGTCTCCTTGTGTGGAAATAGGTCTTTTTATATTCAAGTAGTTATTATCCAGTCAACACTATAGAAAAGTGAATGTAACAAAATTGACTCTGAAATTAAAGATATCTCTTTTATTTTGTATGTATTTGTGGTGTGTGAGCGTATATGGAGGCCAGAGTTTGTATCAGGTACTTTTGATTATTCTCCAACTTATAAATCGAGGCAGGGTCTCCCATCTGAGCTTGCATGCACATCTTAAATCAAGTAATAAAATAATTATTTACAGTAAGTAGGGTTAATCAGAGTAGTGTTTTATCAGAGTAACAGAAAGCAAACTAGGACCTGGCTCCAATGCTGCTGTTTCTGATCTGCATGACCTGGTACATGCTGTTGCCCTCTGCTGAGATAGAAAATATAGAGGCAAGGTCTTGAAATGTTAGTTTTAGGTGTCTGGCGTGGGTTGTCCTGAAAGCGTCTGGGAATCAAACGAGATGCGTGTTCAAGTGGCCAGCAAGCTACAGAGCTCCTGTCTGTCCACCTTCACTGGGTACTGGAATTACAGGTGCTTATGGCCACAGTGGGCTTCTTCATAGGTCCTGAGGATTTGAGCCCCAGCCCTGTCTTAGTACTGTTTTTAAAAGCAAAATCAGTAAGCTGTGATTTAGTAAAATAGTATCTAATGAGTTTTTTTTAGACAAATACTTTATGGGCTATCCATAATGGGAGCTGCGGGCTGGGCAGTAACCACAGTATTGCCCCACTTTTGATGCTTCTTGACCATTCCAACAGTGTCAAAATAATGATCAGAAACTTAGTTAATGTCATGTACATGGTTACACTGCCATTATATTTTATATGCATGAATACTATAAATTCTGCCTGGGGGGGGACATGATATTTAAAATTAATGCCTCTGCCTCCCAAGTGCTGGGATTAAAGGCAGGCGTGCACCACCAGCGCTCCGCCTTTGTCTTCCTTTTCTTGTACTCAAGGGACCCAGGGTGGCATGCGTGCTAGGCAAATACTGGACCTTTGAGTTTCAAGCCCAGCCTTTCTTTTGTGTACTGGTAAGGGCCTCAGAAGGGTGTTCTTGTGCAGCAACCGCAACAATTTCTCTTTTACATGGAAACATTTGAAACAGTTCAGTAAAGTCACGTGCACAGTGAAAGGATCTCTTAACTCCTGGTTTGGGTACTGTGATTTTTTTGAGCCATTCATTTATTTTGTTTCAATAAGCAGTAGAGGCCAATCCAAGCTGGAGCCGTGGGAGGGTATTTGTTTTTATTCAAGAGGCCCTTGATGCAGACTCTACCCCAGGGCTGGAGTAATGGCTGTGTTAAGAGCCCTGGCTACTCTTTCCAAAGATCTGGTTGGTTCCTAGCACCAACATGGCAGTTCACACCAATCTGTAAATCCAGTTCCAGGCGATCCAATGCCCCCTTCTGGCTTCTGTGGGTACAGACTTCCATGTCCACAAAGTGCACATAATACATAAAATAATAAAATTTTGAAAAAAAAAGTGTCTACCCCAAAGATTTCAGTGTGAAGATGTTTGTCTGTAAATCCAGTTTCCTGTTTGTGAAATTGTTTATGAGAAGTTTTGTCATGAGAGACGTATTGTTATAGTTGCCCCGTTATACGTAAGAAGATCCAGTGAAAACAGTTTATTAAAAATTTGCATAATTTTTTCCAAGTTTTATTTCAGAGAGAAGATAATGGGAAATGCTTTAACTTTAAATGGTTGGGTGTTTTTCATCGGTGATGGTGGAATTTTGCCTTTAAAAAAAAAGTAATACAGTTGAAGGGTGGTGCACACGCCTTTAATCCCAGCACTTGGGAGGCAGAGGCAGGCGGATCTATGTGAGTTTGAGGCCAGCCTGGTCTATAAAATAAGTTGCAGAACAGCCAGGGCTGTTACACAGAGAAACCCTGTTTTGGTGGGGGGGGAGTAACACAAGGAAAACAAACTTAACAAAACTGCATGGGTGCCGCGAAGTGGCTGAACCGTGTGTGGCTGTGGAGGCGCATTGTGTCTCACTCCGTAGTAATTGATGAGATTAAATGGAATGATTGATTTCTGCTCCGTTCTTGACGCACATTTATGAGCAGTTGCTTTGGCACCTTAGCAGGATGTCAAAGGTCGTAACTTTCTTTCTTTGGGAGAATGAGAGCTTTCAGTTGCTGATCCCGGCAACTGCGCCCTGAACCTTTTGCCTCTTCTGTCTTGCATAGAATTGCTGAGGAGTGAGGGTTGAAAGAAGCATCTCATAAATCAGCAGGAGAGAGCCTTTCTCTTCTAAGGCGTCTCAGAATGGTTGAGGACCAGCAGAACCCAGGAAGAGATAATGCTATGCTTTCTTGGATTTTGCAAAAACAAAACAAAACAAAAACTTTGAATTGGAAATGGTCCATTAGAATGCACTAGCCTGTGTCAAATGTGATTTTTATCTGTATTGTCATATTTAAAGCAGTCTGCTTAGAATAAACTAGAACATGCAACCTATGTTAGACATACACGTTCATTTGTCTATAAAAGCCAAATATCTGTGGCATGGGCCGGAATGGGAAAGGGGTAGGAAGCTGGATGTTGATCTGCATATCATGTAATTTATGTTGTTTCAGTGGCTGGGTTTTCTACTTTTAAAAAAAGAATTAAAAAATCGTGTGTGTGTGTATGTGTGTGTCACAGTGGGTTTGTGGAAGACGGGACACCTTTGAGGACTCAGGTCTCTGCTTCCCCCATGTGAGTTCTGGAGACCTGAGGTCACTCCATGTGATGGCAACTCCCCTTACTTGCCAACACCACCTCCTGTACCCACCACCCTAAATTTCTGCTCTTCGAAATATTGGCTATCCAATATCTACAGCCATTGGTTTTAGTTTGGTTGAGTTTTTACCACAGCCACTATACCAGTTTGTATCTAATGATGTCAGGCATGAAAGTCCATCAGAGAGTGAGCAGTTGTGTTTGCCGTGTGTGTGTGTGTGTGTGTGTGTGAGAGAGAGAGAGCAAATCTTTAAATTTCCTGATGGCACCTGAGTTTTAGTTGCCTTTGAGTGTTGTGGCAATAGGTCTGTGTCCATGGCCCTCAGTTGTACATATGTGTGTATACTTCTGTTACGTATCTTTCTGTAAAATTTTGCTTCTGTACTCTGTGGTGACATGTAAGAATTTTTCATAACTAAGATGTGACTGCTAACTGGTTTAGTGTGAGCACCTGGAATCCAAGCACTGAGGAGGTTGTGAATTCAGGACCACAGTGGTCAGCATGGTGAGAGCTATCTAAAAACCTAATATGCATAGAAAAGAAAGGCGAAGGCCTGCAGCCATCATTGCCATCCTCCTCTGACCCAAGGCTCATTGGACTTTTTCTTCTTTCTCTTCTTCCTTTGTTCTTCTACCTTCCTTCTTCCTCTCTTTCTCTTCCTCCTCCTTCCTTTTCCCCCTTCTTCTCTTTTCTTTCCCGTTCCTTCCTCTTTCTATCCTCTTCTTCCTTCCTCGTTCCTTCATGGTCTTTCCTTCCTCCCAAGGCCCTTAATTGTGCAAGCGTTTCAGCTCTTGTGTAGGCCTAGGAATCAGAATTCCCCTCCTGCTGCTACTGGCTGGTTGTCTGTGGCTCTCCCTCCATCTTCTACCACCAAGCGCCGACTCTGCCACTTGTCAAGGCTTTGGTGACTGAACTCTCCCACTGCTGCCACCCAGCACCCTGGCAGCACTCCACAGCTCTGTCTCTGTGGCAACCACCTTCAGCAGCCGCTTCTAGCTGCTCATGGTCTCTGCCACTACTACTGTTTCCTTCACACTTCTAGCCCAGCCCACTGTCCCAAAGTTTGCTAGAGGAGACTAGCAGAGAGAGGCCTTTTATTGAGCCAAACGTCCCAACACCAGAGAGGCAGCTATCTTACCAAGAGAGCCAAATATCCTGCTTGTGCAGCCAAATGGAGGGGGCTTGTGACAGTCATAGCAAACCTCTTATGCAAATGAGGGTTTGTGTTTACACCAATCACAGCATTGTCCCTGTGTGCCAGTCACAGCAGTCTCTCTATTGGGCCAGTCACTGGGGGTGAGTTTTCTCTCTGACCTGGGCAGAAATATTTGCAAGGTCATCTAGAGTTCACTAGTGCTTATGATAGCAAAAATCTTATATGAACTGTGTGAAGCAGTCGTTGCTGACACTAGCAATGAATATTTTTTTAACAGATTTTAACAGTGCTTACCACCTGCCCAAGCCCCATGTAGAGAAAAAAAAAAGATCGAATTGTATTATTGGAGGTCAGAGCATCTCAGAACCTGACTCCAAGATAGCTTCCATGCTGTGAAGTTACTACAAAATCCTGTTAAAGTCCTGTTTGTTTTGAAACCTCTGTAGTTACCTCCCTCTCCTCCCCCAGCCAGCTAAAGGCTAACTTCCTTCTGAGTCTTAGGGGTTAGGTAGGTAAGGAAATAGTTCTATACCTGGTAGAGGAACTGCTCTGCTGTTCTTAAACACTTAAGTGGTGTATTGCAGAAAAGCTAGTTTTGATTAACAAAAAAATTGAGATATTATGATTAATTAAAAATTTTTAGATTTATTTATTTGTTTGTTTTTGTTTTGTTTTTCAGACAGGGTTTGTAGGCAGAAGTTTCTGTCCAGCAAGCTGCTTTCCAAATAACCAACACAGAGACTTAATATTAATTGTAAATGCTTGGCTGATAGCTCAGGCTTGTTTCTAGCTAACTCCTACATTTAAATTAACCCATATTTCTTATCTACCCTCTGCCATGTTGCTCATGGCTTGTTACCTCGTTTTCTACACATCCTGCTTTCTGGGCATCTGGCTGGTACCCCCTGACTCTGCCCTTCTTCTTTCCATCATCCTCTCTGCCTTGAAAATCCTAGCTCTCAGCCAATCAGCTTTTTATTAAACTAACTTGAGTGACAAATCCTTACATTGTACAAAAGGATTATTCCACAGTACCGGGTTTCTTCATGTAACTACTCTGGCTGTCTGGAACTCACTCTGTAGTTCAGACTGCCTTCAACTCACAGAGCTCTGCCTGCCTCTACCTCCCAAGTGATGGGATTAAACGTGTGCCCCACCATGGCCTGGACTTTTATTTTTTAATTATGTCTATCTCTATATGTATGGGTATGTGCATATGTGAGTGCAGGTCCCCACAGAGTCCAGAAGAGGGCATCAGATCTCCTGGAGCTGGAGTTACAAGCAGTTGTGAAGTACCCAATATTAAATGCTGTGAACTGAACTCAGGTCCTCTACAAAAACAATATAGTCTCTTCATTGCTGAGCCATCTTTCTAGTCCTAATTAATACACAATTTTATCTGGAGAATCTGTTGATTTTCAGTACTGAGTTATGTATGGTAACTGAATTCCAAAGAAAATGCTACAGCATAGTCTATCTACATGATAGCTTTATAGCTTTTGTATCTTTATCTGGCGGCAGCGTGTGTGTGTGTGTGTGTGTGTGTGTGTGTGGTTATCTGCCTGTCTCATCACAAAGGCTCCCTTTTAGCTCTCCTGCACTAGGAATTAGCGATTAGCAGCAGAGCAGGGAGGAGCCCCTGCATTCCTGGCCGAACCCTCCCTGATCTTTTGGCTTAAGGGTTAGCCCTTGCTTGTTGGAGCTGATGTTCTGTTTGTTCCCCACTGACCTTCCATGCTCAGGGCTGTACAATGGATCCTCCATCCTCCTTTGGACCCTGGATGTTGTGATCCCAAATCAAAGGCCTTTATCTCCTCCTAAGGGAAGGGGGATTAAGAACTTCCTGTTGCCTTTTCAAACACTGAAGGGCCTGTGTGGGGCCTGGTGTGGGCCTGAGGTCACTTATAACGGCTTGAGATGCCCTCTGGTTCCCTGTCAACTCAGAGCTCTTGCTTTTAGGAAAGGGGGCTTGCAACTTTCCATGAACAGAGTTCCCGAGAGTTTAATGCCTCTGTTTATAAAGTCAGTAAATCAATCAACTTACAGAGGGATTATCTCAGGGAAATGTTCTTGCCTTTGAAGGAAGATGCAAAATAACTCTATTAACCTGGAAATTCAGATTGCCTTTCTTTGGGGTTTACACTAGTCATGGTAAGGCAGTAATTCATCAAGGAGAATGCAAACTAAGGGTCAACCCTGAAATCTCTAGGTGAAATTTTGATTCTGTGTGTTGCCTGTTTTTGTGGCCTTTAAAAACCATATCACTACATTGTACTCTCTTCTTTCTTTGGGCCCCCTTCTGGATACCATTCACGGAGAATTTTCATCTGTTCTTAACACTTTGTATTTTTATTTCAGGGGAGAGTTTTGTGTGCATGGGTGTGGGGTTGTGCATGTGTCTGTGTGTGAAGGCCAGAGAGAGATAAAGCCAGAGGTCTACATTATTTTTTGAGACAAGGTCTCTCACTGACCCTGGAGCTCCCTAACTCAGCTGGATGGGCTGGCTAGTGAGCCCTGTGTCCATTTCCTTAGCTCTGGGACATCTCCTTGCCTGACTTTTCCTTGGGTGCTGGGGATCTGAACTTAGGTCCTCATATTTGTGTGATGAGCACTTGGCTGACTGAGCGTGTCGCCATCGCCTGTTCTTATCATTTTTCCACTTCTGTTCTTGTGAGCAACACACTCCATGCTCTCCCAAGAGCATAAACTAGCTACCACTGGCATGTGGCCGTGGGAAATTCTGCCTCCCCATCCTCTGCCCTCTAACTTAGTGCCCATCACAGAACGGTTGAGAAACTCTATCCGACTCCAAAGTGTTGGTATATTTCCAGATGTCTCTAAATGGCCAGGTCCTGTTGTTGATCATTTGCTTGGCAGAAGATGAGGTCTCATTAAGCCATATGGACAATTTGCATGAAGCTATGAAAAGTACATGGCACCAAGCTGGGTAACCCAGCTGGTCCTGAATGCCATTTTATCTGTATCAACATCATAATCATTTAGACACCAGTCCTGGGGCTGTGAGGACTGAACCTGGGTATAATTATCATAACTTGAATGATATTGATAAAGATACATGTATCTGTGTACAATATGACAGTTTTGCTATTGATCAGGGAAATCGGTTTTATGGTCTTTTATCCTCCATCTTTCATTGAATATGAAATCTTTTGTATGGGGTTAGTTATAAGCCATCAAAGAAGCAGTCAAGCTGTTTGGCTTTCTTTACTGCTAGCGACACCATGAAAATCCGACCAGTTAACCTTCCGCTGCACAGGTGAATGTGACCCTCGGTGGCAGGTGAAATAAGAGCTTCGCATTTCTTTAATTTCATTGTTGGATTTGGCTTATTAAACACATCTTGATGTTTTCTGTGTGCCTGTGGCCCACGGTCCTCTGCTTTAATGTTTCTGAGCAAAAGACTGCATCAACTTTAGCAAATAAAACTCTAAAAAGGAGGCTGGAGAGATGACCCGGTTGATAAACAGCTCACTGTGCAAGCCTGAGGGGCTGAGTTCAATTCCCAGGACCCAGGTAAAGTGCAAGGTAAGCACAGAGGCCTGCCTGTGGTGCAAGCATGCAGGAGATGGGGGTCTTTTGAGCAGGCTGACTAGCAAGCTTGCAGAAACAGTAAGCTCCAGGTTCAGCAGGTAGAAAGCCATACAGGATACACCCGGTGTGAACCTTGAACCTCCACATATGTGCATATATGAGGAGGTGCACCTATTCAGATAACACACACAGACACACACGTTTTCACAAAGGGAGCTATAATATTAAATGAATTTGCCCTGTTGTGACAAGTTGTTCAGAAGTCAATGTCAGTTCTTTTTAACAGGTTGTCTGGCATACACACACACGTGTGTGTGTGTGTGTGTGTGTGTGTCTGTCTGTCTGTCTCTTTGTATATTTATATGTGTTTACCTTTTTTTATGTTCAAGTTAAATTGTCTTGCTTCTAGATGGGCATGATAGCTCATGTCTATAATCCCAGCTACAGAAGTCTGAAGGAAGAAGGTCACAGACTAGATAATTTATCAAGACCCTGTTTCAGAATCAGAGTACAGCTTAAGTGGTACTAGTTCAGTCTCTAGTAACACGCATACACTGGCTCTTTCCTCAACAGCTGTTTGTAGGTTAAAAAAAAGAGAGAGACTAGAGATATAAACCTGGTTACTATCTTTTCAAGGTCTGATAACTTATTTGTAACTCTTAAAGACTTATTTTTGATTGGACTCAGTAGTAGAAGCTCCATGTTGACTAGTTTTTATGTCAACTTGACACAAGCCAGGATCATCTGGAAAGAAAGAATCTTGGTCAAGAAAATGCCTCCATAGGACTAGACTCCAAAACTAGTCTGTGGGACATTTTCTTGATGAATAACAGTTGATGTGGGAAGACCCAGCCCACTGTGGGTGCTGCCACCCCTGGGCTGGTGGTCCTGGGTGCTGTAAGAGAACAGGCTGAGCAAGCCGTGATAGTCCAGTAAGCAGAACACCTCCATGGCTTCTGCTTCAGTTCCTGCCTCCAGGTTGCTGCCTCTAGGTTCCTGCCCTGACTTCCCACAGTGATGGATAGATACCTGGAAGTGTAAACTGAAGCAAACCCCTTCCTCCATGATGTTTTATCAGAGCGATGTAATAGGAACCCTAATGAAGGCAAGCTCTCAGTGAGGGCAGCCTATGTTTCACTGAGAGCTTGGCAATTTGCTATTGTTTTTTTTTTTTTGTCTTCTGTTTTTCTTCTTTTTCTTTCTTTTTTTTTATTGCAGCTCTGGTTTGAGACCATCCCTAATTTATAGTTCGATTCTCCCTGGTGGACTGACACACCCAAGATGGAGACCCATCCTCTTCAGGGCCCAGACACGGGCTGTCCCCAGCAATGGCTTTGGTCTCACACTGTTTTTGGCTTCTCTTTCCCTGCCAGTCTGTGCACTGGGGCCAGAAGCATGGCTTTTCTTTTCAGTTCAGTGGCCCTGGTTGGTCCAGTGGCCTTCTCTCAGTGGGGCTTGGGGATGTGGCCATCCATGTAGAAGTTCCTGGTGACCTTGGGAAGAGCAAACTCGACTCGATCCAGCTGAGGGGTCAGCCCAGTCTTGAGTAGTCCCAGAGCAGCTGAGGCCATGTCCGGCATATTGTCCTCCCTCTCCTTGGGAGGAGGCAGGAGATCCAGGTGGGTCTCACTCACATACACATGGCCGGTGGAACATGCCAGGGAGACTTCGCAGGCCCCTTCCAGGTCCACCCCTGGCGCTGGGCCAGGTGAAGAACATTGTCCCCAACTCTGCCCCTCACGGGGATCTGCCAGCCAGAGCGGTCCACGAAGACCACGTTGGCCCTAGGGACAGACAGGGTACAGGCGCTGAACTGAGGCCAGCCTATGGCCAAGTGGGCACTCTTGGGGGTTTGTCTTTGGCTTCCTTCCTTGGCCAACAGTTTGGCATGTTTTGCAGTTTTCTTCTTGTATTTCTTACTGTGCTGTTTCTCCAGAACAGTGCACTGGCTTCTGTGTTGCAGGACATATGGAGTGACAATTCCCTTGATCTCGGGTGCTTTGGTCCCGGTTCTTACCGTTTTGTTTCAAAGCTTTCTTTCTTTAATAATCAATTTGTTTTTACTTTATGTGCATTGGTGTTTTGCCTGCATGGATGTCTGTGGCGGTGTCAGATTCCCTGGAACTGGAGTTATGGTCAGTTATGAGCTGCCGTGTGGTTCTGGGAATTGAACCCAAGTCCTCTGGAAGAGCAGCCAGTGCTCTACCACATATTGGTGGACATCATCTTTAGAGCGACTGAAAAGTCTGCAGATTCTGATGGCTCTTTTGTTTCCCAGCTGTGGAGGCACAGTAGTACCTGCCATTCCGGGGATATCCTTTTCTCTCTCTGTGTCTCTCTCTCTCTTGTTTTGTTTTAACAAACCCCAAGTTGAGAGCTCTCAGATTGGCATCTAAGATGCAGCCTGAACAGATTTGATTTGTTCTCTCTAGTCTCTTTGGCCTATAGCAGGAATGCCCCTTTTCCACAGCAGGTGTAGTCTGCTGTGTGTGGCTTAAGACAGTTTACTTTATGGGAAAACTATGTGTTCTCTCACTGTGGATTCGGACCACACCCCTCACCCAGAGTGTCAGCAGCTACTTCTGTGGCCATGTGCTTCTCGTGGAAAGTGTGGGTTTTGTGTTCATCCATTTCAAAGAGCTAGACCTGGTTTTTAATAATTTGTGTATTTGTCATATATATGTCATATATGTATATATATGTACACACACACATATATATAAATAAACAGGGTCTCATTAAGTAGCCCTACCTGACCTGTAACTCACAGAAATATGCTTCTGCCTTCAGCACACTGGAATTAAAGGTGTGCACCGTCATGCCTGGTCTCAACTTTTTAATTTGTGTAATACACTTTAAAGTTACATTGTAGAACAGGTATCTAGTTATATGGAAGAGAAAATAAAGCCAGGTCTTTTATACTCTGAGGAAACTGTATTATATGTGAAACGGCAGGATTCTGTTCATCTATCACATATCCATCCATCCATCCATCAACTATAATCTCTCCTCCAACTATTTATCAGTCCATCATCCATTCACCCATCTATCAATATTATCATCCATCCATCCATCCATCCATCCATCCATCCATCCATCCATCCATACATACATACATACATACATACATCCATCTACTCACCCATCCACCCATCAGTCATCCATCTTTCCTCTGTC
>LOEQ01000307.1:414517-427889 GCA_001685075.1 Bramus lutescens | reverse complement strand
GGTATCTCAGCGGCTATTGGCTGAAGGAGCGGAAGGAGCTCCCGCAACACTGTGTGCATCAGGCATTGGCAGAAGTGTAGAGGATATTTTTTAAAGGAATTTATTAGTTACTTTTCCTGTTGCCACGATGAAATACCTGACAAAGGCAACTTGAAGAAAGGGTTTATTTTGATTTAAGGTTGTGGGTACAGTCCGTGATGCTGGAAGTCAGGGGCTCAGGAATGTGAGGCAGCTGGTCACATGGCTTCTGCAGTCAGTGAGAAATAGGGAGTGGTCAGTGCTGGTGCTCACCTCTCTTGCTGTGCTGGGACCCCAGGGATGATCCTGTTCCCACCTGCCCAGAATGGGATTGTAGGCACAAGCTGCTGAACCGGGCTTTTAATGTGCTTTCTAGGGATCAACCCCTCAAGTTTGCCAGCCGTCTCCCAGCCTTCTTTCCCAAGAAGACCTAACCTTGTTGGTCTTCAGTAGGTGACTAGCAGGGGTAGTCTAAGGTCAACCTAGAATTAGTGTCTTTGTGGAGAAATCTCCTAGGAAGTAGCTGCAGAGACCATTAAAATGAACATTTGGGGCCAGGAGATAGTCTGGTGGACAAAGGTGCTGGTTGCCAAGCCTTAGGACCTTAGTTTGATCCCTGGGGCCCACACAGTGGCAGGAGAAAACCAACTCCCACTAGTTTCCCTGTGACCATCATATTCGTGCTGTGCCACATGTGTGCACGCCCTCTGCCAGTACACACAAAATAAAATGAGGGTTTTTTCTAAAGAAAATTTTTGTATTGATATTTAGAGTCTGATGTTCTTGGATACTCTAGGGTTTTTAGCTTTACTCCTTATACTCTTAAAATCCTCAAAAGCTTTTATGTCACATAACTCCTGTTTTAGAGTTTCTATTGCTGTGATGAGATACCACGACCATGGCAACTCTTGCAAAAGAAAAACATTTAATTGGGGTAGGTTGTGTTTTTCAGAGGTTTAGTCCATTATCATCATGGTGTGACATGGTGGCTTGCATGCAAACATAGTTCTGGAGAAGTAGCTGAGTGTCTTGACTTGCAGGCAATGTTAGGTATTTCTCTTAGACAAGCCTCTCTGCCAACACAAATAATTCCAATCATACCATATCAGACTGAATAAAAGATGGCCATGTTTAATGAAATGCTCCTGGGTGGCTCCGGGAAAGCATGGAGAGGGAAAGAGAGGAATAGGAAGATCATGCAAATCCTGGAGACCACGTGTTCCTTCTCTGGGGGGCACTTTAAATAGCCTGTGGGAGTGGTCTTGACCTTCCCTGGGGAGGGGTTACCGTTTGGCAGGCTTTCTTGACCCTCCCTGGGGAGGGGGGTCACCGTTTGATGGCCTTTCTTGACCCTCCCTGGGGAGGGGTCTTATGCCAGGAGCTGGGGTGAAGCCCTCAGGCAAACAATCCAGACTTTTTGTATAAAGGGGTGTTAGGGAGCTGGGGTGATGCTTCCGACCAAACAGGCAACAGGAAGTGGTCAGAGACACTGGGTGTGGCTTGAGCATATATGAGACCCCAAAGCCTACCTCCGCACGGGCATACCTCCTCCATCAAAACCACTCCAATAAGGCCATACCTCCTAATAATGCCACTCCCTTTGGGGACCATTTTTCCTCAAACCACCATATCCTGCTCGCTGATCCCCAGAGGCTTGTAGACACATCATAATGCAAAAATGCATTCAGTACAACTTCAAAAGTCCCCATAGTCTATAGCAATCTCAAACTTATTTAAAGTTCAAAGTCTCTTGAGATTCATGCAATCTCTTAATTGTAGTCCCCTGTAAAATCAAAATTAAAACAACCAGTTCACATACTTCCAATATATAATGACACAGGATATACATTACTGTTCCAAAATGTAGGGAAGGAACAGTAGTAAGGAAATCCTGAACCAAAGCAAGGCCAAAAACCAGCCATGCAAACTCCAAACTCTGCATCTCCATGACTGATGTCAAAACTCTCTTCAGGAAAATGTTGATGCTCATGGGACTGGTGTTGCTCTGAGAAATAGAATATTTTTTTGTTTGTTTGGTTTTTTTAAAGCGCTTTTCAGATATCTAAGTCCTTTCAGCTTTGTTGACTGCAACACACTTCTTTTCTTATGCCTAGATTGCAGGGTTCCCCAAAACCCACCACAGAGTCTGAACTCCTAGGCAAAAGCAAGAGCCTTTATTCAAGCTTGACTTGGCCCCTCCATGTGTTCAACACAGTGGTATGATTTGAAAGCCCTGAGCCCAGCTGGGGAAGGGTTTTTATCATATCAGAGGTTGGGGTGAGAGGATTTCTAAGGTTCAGGACCCTTGACGTGCTGACGTTTGTCTAGGGGTGTTTTGGTAAAAGATGATGGGTGTTACTGGGCCAAGGGACATCTGGTGATCCTATCTACAAAGGTTGGAACATTAGGTATTTCCTTTGGAATGTTGAGTATTTTTCCGTTGGATACTGATTGGTCCATTCCTGGGTAATACCTGGGTGGTCTCAGTATGTGGTCTTTCCTGGAACCAGGTATTGCCTTAGGGTAAGCTGAAATTTAGGCTACTCTTTGACTGGCTTTTAGTGAGCCTGTCATGGCAGCAGTATAGCCAAGCCACCCTGGGCCCCACACTTTCTCTTTGGCTGGTTCCATTCCCTGTTAGCAACTTTCTTCAGCAGGTATCCTACAACTCTGGCATCTCCAGCCTTCAACTTCACAGCTTCACAAAATGGCCTCTCTAGACTTCCATTCAGGGACACCTCTGACACATTCCTGACCTAAGCAGCTTTCCTTAGTTATAGAGAAAAATTTCAAATCACCACATTTTTTGAATTTGTTTGTTTTGCTTTGTTTTAAGTTTTATTGGTTTATCTGTCTTGCATTTATAGCCCTAGTGGGCCTAGAACCCACTGTGTATACCAGGCTGGCCTTGAACTCCCCCCACTTCTGTCTCCCCAGTGCTGGGATTAAAGGCGTGTGAAACCATACCCAGTACTTAAATCTATTGCTAATTGCTATTAATAAGGAAGCTGATTGGTTTAATTACTAGACCTTCATTTACTTTAAAAATGAAAATATTGGGGGGCTGACAAGATGGCTCAGCAGTTAAGAGCTCTGACTGCTCTTCCAGCCAGAGGACCCTGGTTTGGTTCTCAGCACCTACATGGGAGCTCATACCTGTCTGTGATTCTAGTTCCAGGGATCTGACACTCTCACACAGACATATATACAGGCAAAACACCAATGCACATAAAATAATAAATTAAAAAATGAAAACATTGGTCCATTGCTTATTAATGTAAATAATACATTAATATAATTATTTTCTAAAGGTAGAAGTTAGTTAAATGAATATTAATTCGTTTTGTTTTTGCAAAACTTTTATTTCTGTGTATGTGTGTGTTTGTCCACACATATGTCTGTGCTCCATATGTATGTATGCAGTGCCCTTTGGAGACTGAAGTTTCCAGAAGTGTCATGTCTCCTTGAACTGGAGTTACAGACAGTTGTGAGCAGCTTGATATCGATACTGGTAGCTCAGCCCAGGTCCTCTGCAAGAGCAACCAGTACTCTTAACCGCTGAGCCATCTTTCTAGCCCTGGTATTATTTTATAGTTGTATAAATCCTGTTACTTTGCTTAGCAGGAGCATGCATAGGGGTTCTTTGCTTCTGCAATGATTGGCAATACTTCCCAGTTCGTAGCTTTCAGAAAACTCTATACACTCAAGAGAAAAGAAAATTAAAACGGCAAATGGTGATTATTTTGAAAATGGCTTCTACTCTGAGGATCTACTGCCATCCGCAGTCTGAATGCTGCTGTCCACGGGAGTGGAAATCCTTGTGACTGACACAAACCAAGTGTGACTGTGCCTCCTCCCAGTGTTCTGAAAGTAAACCCTTTTGAGAGTAATTTCTATAGCCCTGAACCTCTAAAGGCCAGTAAACTGTCTACAGAAAACCAAAGCTGGCAGCCTTCTGTGACCTTTTGCCCTTTCTGATCTAATGGAGAATCAATCTGGCCCCCACTTTTTTGTAATTTTCTTCCTAATTTCTGTCTCTGTGAGGGCATTTTTAACTGGAGTTGCAGGAAAGGAGTTAGACCATCTCCTCGGGTCCCTGTCTTTGTGTCTTGGGAGGCTTAGCTGAGGAAAGGGGCACTTCGTTCTCCCTGATGTCTGGACTCCTTCAACATGCAGGACTGTAGACACTGGGGATGGCTCCATGGCAGCCTGCTTAGTAGAAGGAAGAAGAATCGTCTCTGGAAACATCAACACTTCAAGATTTATCTCCCCTTTGGAAATGCATGAGCCTGTAAACAGCCTTTGTGCTTCTCTGAGGCCTTGTGTTCCCCACACGAAGTTATCTGTCCTGCCTTCACCTGAGCAAACCCAAGGAGCGGGTCTGTTGTGTGGTACCCTGGAGCCTTTGGGTTCTCCTTTCCTCTTTAAATCCCAGTGGAGGGTCCTCTGTCGAGACTTCTCTTTTCAGTTCATCCCGAGGCATTGCAGCTGAGTCTGAAATGTCCTGTAATATTCTTCCTGTTTCCTCACATCCTGTGCTTGTGTTGTGTTGCCTCTCTTGCCTCAGATTATATATTCTGCACTTTCTTTGGAATCCAATGGATTCTTCAAAAGTCAATTCACAGAAGTTGTTTTTATACCTGCATATTTTGTCTTTATTACAGTTGAAAAACTGTTATTTTTAAGTGTGTGTGTCTGTACGTGCTCATGCACACACGCACTTACGCTAGAGCTAGAGTCGCAAGCAAGTGTAAGTTTCCTGGTGTGGGTCCTGGGAATCGAACTCTGGTCCTCTGCAAGAGTAATACCTGCTCTTAACTTCTGAGCCATCTCTCCAGCCTTAGTTTATTCTTATTTCCCCTTTCCTCTGCTCTCCAGTAGAATTTGGCTTGTACCCTACTGTTGGGTATATAATTACATAACTATTTTGAATAATTATTTTTCCTTCTCTTTAATAGATGATGTTTATAGTTTTAAACTTTAGGAAAGACAGGCTCCTCAAGTTGTGGCCCCCTTCCTTTTCAAATGATTCCTGAAATCGTCTTTGTACTATGTAAATTACATTGACCCAAGCTGGAGTTCAGATCTGATAAAATGCGCTGCATAATGCTTTTTCTGAATGTGCCGCTGTGTGCTTATTCTAAATTTGTCCAATTTTGTCACAGCTATTTCTGCATTTGAAGTCCATCCAGTTTCTACAGAAGTCCACGAAGGAGGAGTTGCTAGATTTTTTTGCAAGATTTCATCAACCCCCCCTGCAGTCATTACATGGGAGTTTAATAGGACAGCCCTGCCTATAACCATGGACAGGTAAATATAGCATGTTGATTTGGATGTGCACATACATGTTGAAGACTTCACACGAAGCTTCTGAGTGAGAACGTGGTGGAGTTCCTTTTCGTTTTGGGGTGGCAATAATGGATTTCCTTAGACATTCTCAAACCCAGATTAAGAATCCCATCATCGGGACTGGAGAGCTAGATCAGTGGCTAAAAGCACTCGCTGCTCTTGCAGTGGTTCGGTTCCCAGCACCCACACTGGAGTCTAGTTCCAGGAGAGTCGGTACTTCTGCTCTCTTCCCAGCGGCGCAGGCATGTGGTGTATGAACACATGTCAGACACATGCACATTCCTGCTCTGCTCCAAAGTATACAAAAATCATTTGCTAAATTGACAGAATACTGGGATGGGGAAAAGTTTGTGAGGTGTTTTATTGAAGGAAGAGAAAAACTCTGATTCAAGAATATCTTAGGCAGGGTGTTGGTGGCAGTGGCACACGCATTTAATCCCACCACTCAGGCAGAGGGAGATGGATCTCTGAGTTTAAGGCCAGTCTGGTCTACAGATTGAGTTCTAGGACAGCAAGGGCTACACAGGGAAACCCTGTCTCAAAAAACAGACAAATAAACCCAAACTGACCAACAAACAAAAGACTATCTTAAAACCATTTTTGTTTGTTTTTGTTTTTAGAGATTTTTTTGAGACAGAGTTCTTTGTATAGCCCAGGCTGGCCTGCACACTTCTAATCCTAGCACTTAGGAGGTAGACACAGGTGAATTGCAGTGAGTTCAAGGCCAGCCTGGTCTACAGGATGAGT
Source organism: Bramus lutescens (assembly GCA_001685075.1). Taxonomy (NCBI): domain Eukaryota; kingdom Metazoa; phylum Chordata; class Mammalia; order Rodentia; family Cricetidae; genus Bramus; species Bramus lutescens. The sequence goes on along the minus strand of LOEQ01000307.1, from coordinate 421,775 downwards.
TCCAGGACAGCCAGGACTGTTACACAGAGAAACTCTGTCTCAAACAAACAAATAACAACAACGACAAATGGTAAATGGATTTTGGCTTTGGATTAAGATAAAATTCTAACAATTTGAGTTGAGCCTGAACATACTTCTGCTATTTTACAGTCTGTTTATTTGGTATTGAGAAATATAATGGGGCTGGAGAGATAGGTTTGTGGTTAAGAGCACCTGATGATTTTTCAGAAGGTCATGGGTCAATTTCCGATACCCACATGGTAACCCACGACTGCCCGTAGCTTCAGTTCCAGGGGGATATGACGCCCCCTCTGGCTTCTGCTGGTACTGCACATAAGTGGTGCACAGATATACAGGCAAGCAAAACACTTGCAATACATAAAATATTTTTAAAAAACTGATGGATTGAAAAATATTATGTCTTATTGAACTTAAGTCATTAAGTCAAAAAGCACTCCTATGAAGATTAAGCACCCTAACCTAACCCTGTGCAATCCAGATATACTAATTTGATACTTATATGCTATGAAATTACTAAAAGTATTAGTTTTCCATAATTAGGCCATTATGTTTCATTAAGGGCAGAAAATTTTTTATATTCAGTAAAAACCCTGCATTTCCTGGCACACGGCAGCATTCAGTCTGAGCCTGGCTGTTTCAGATGGCATTCATTGGTGCTGTGTGGTGCGACAGCATTCACATGTGCAGTGCCAATGGACTGTGTTCAGAAGTGAGGTCACTTGCTGCAGGATGGGCTAGCTCACCAGAAACAGCTCAGATTCTTTGCATATTTTATATTGATTTTTATTGTTGCACACCTTTTACCATTGCTAATTTTTAAAAATATTGATTTATTTGTTTGTTTATTTATTTATTTATTTATTTATGATGTATACAATAGTCTGTCTGTGTGTATGTCTGCGGGCCAGAAGAGGGCACCAGACCTCATTACAGATGGTTGRGAGCCACCGTGTGGTTGCTGGGAATTGAACTCAGGACCTTTGGAAGAGCAGGCAATGTTCTTAACCACTGAGCCATCTCTCCAGCCCCCCATTGCCAATTTTTTATGACTGCCCCACATTTAAGTTTTGTGATTTTTTTTATGTTGAGAAGCATCTTATTGTTTTATGATTTTTATATGGGGTTGTGACCCTGTTTTAGAAACTGGGTCGTGCAGAATAAATAGCTCTTGTTGTTCTTGTTGTTGCTGTTTTTAAAGATCAGGATTTTTAAAATATATCATACTAAGGTCTGAGCCATTATCAGCTAAATCAACATAAGAATGTTAGCAGGCCCTCTTTGTAAAAACAAGAGTGCTGGATTTTACAGACTGCCCTGAAGAATTAGTTACGTCTCAGAGACCTGTCATGACCCAGATGAAATAATAGAGTCAAGCTAATGTTCTTTACTGGTGTTGGTTTTCACCTTGGGAATCATATCCAGGGACCCCTGGGTGCCAGACTGATTTCTGACACACCCCAGCCGAGGCTAATATGTTAAAAGATCTTTGCAGTATGGTTTCTACCAAGATTAAAAAGGTTGAATGTGTTAATTCTGTCAGCAGTTATGTTTAGTAAAAATGAAGATCTACAGAAAGTTCAGTTCCACTTCTTGTCTCAACAGGGTGACTGCCCTGCCATCAGGAGTGTTGCAGATCTATGATGCTGGCCCGGAGGATGCTGGGAATTACCGCTGTGTTGCCGCGACTATAGCTCATAAACGTAAAAGCATGGAGGCCTCTCTAACCATAATTCCAGGTACCATGTTAAAGTGGTTTTTGTTTGTTTTCTCCCATCTTTTGGGAGTTTTGGTTGTCCTGTCTGTTTTCCTCCTGGCTGTAATGGCAGTCTGTCCATCAGAATTTTGATGGCGTTTAAATGCTTGTAATAGAGTTGATTTGGGTTTGATGTTTTCAGATAAAGACTTTTTTTGTACCCCATCCTAGCCTTGAACTTGTAACCCTTCTACTTCTGCCTCCCCCAGGGCTGGGATTACAGGTATGTGCCACCATGCCTAGATTGTAATCTATTTAGAACATAGTCTTTTACTAAGTACATCTTTCCCAGGTATATGTGTCTTCTGTGTCAACCTCCTTGAGAAACACTGAATGGTTACTTTATACATTTTTCACTTTTGTTTTTAGAAGCATAAAATACAGACAGGGCAAAAAGAGAATATCCATTGCCAACAAAGATGTTTGTTTCTAATATTGATATTCTTCAGCTTAAGCAGTAACTGCTAATGGATATTCATTTTGGGGTGTCGTGTGACAGACTTTTCCGAGGGAAACACATGCATCCTAGTTAGGGATCCCACTACAGACCGACCAAAGTACAGATACCACCAAAGTCCCACTTAGTAAACCAATGGGTTTTATTGGGATTACTTACAAGAATATGGGTGAGGGGTTACTTATAGGAGGAGAAGTGATTCAAAGACAGCTGCATAACCAAAGCCTACCCCAGCATGGGTGACAGATCACAAAGCTGGGAACCTGGAGCACACTGAGCCTGCAAACAGATCAGCAGGCTGCAGAGTGGCCTATCCAATCGCCTCGTAGGTTTGTGTGTCTTTCAGGTAGCCCACTGATCTCTGCTTCTACCGTTTACTGGACTTGTCTGCTTTGTATCTTGGTTCCTCTGAGAGTGACTCTCAACAGCCTTCACTGTACTCTTGGGGATGTAGTGATTCTGCTCAGTTGCAGGGACTTCTTTACTTTCTTTGGTAATGAACTTCCCTGCAGGACGGAATGTTTCAATCTGTGAGGAAATTACCACATAACGGGGACGGGGAAGATAATGAACATATTCTAGAATTAATTGTAATAATTACTTAGTTGAAAAGTCTGAAAACCATTGAGTTAGACATCAGATGAGTGAATTGTATACCATAAGAGTTAGGCCTCAATAGCACTTTAAAAAATCTTATTTAAGAAAAATAAAGGAAGAAAAAGTAAGGGGCTGAGGAGATGGGTTCTTAAGAACATTTGTTCTACAACTGTTAGACCCTGAGTTTCTGTCCCAGCACCCACATAGAAGCTGTGTGCCCATAACCCCAGTGGGGCCAGCCTAGTGACAGGAAGATTATGGTAGCCTGCTAGCTGCCAGCCTAACACTAGGTTCAGTGAGAGACCCTGCTTCACAGAAATAACGGTGAGAGTTGACCAAACGGGATACCCAGCATCCTCCTCTGGCCTCCATACCTGTACACACACATACCACGCACAAACACACACACACCATGCACAAACACACCATATAACACACACAGGAAGGAAGACAGGGAGGCACTGAGAGATGGAGAAAATGAATGGGAGGCAAAGGTATCCTGGGTTGGGTGGCAGCCACCTGTAATCTCAGCACTCCTGGATTAGAGACCAGGAGTCAGTGCATAGGGAATTGGAGGCTGTCTCAAGAGAGGGGGGGGATGAAAAAATGAGTAAAAATGGGCGTTTAAATGTTTCTTAACGATTTATGTATTCTGTGTTTTCCTGCCCAAAGCTAATGAATCGAGAGCCTTCTACATGCCGACCATTGTAGCCGGTCCGCAGAATGTGACTGTGTCGTTACATCAGACAGCCGTTCTAGAGTGTATGGCTACAGGATATCCCAAACCCATCATTTCCTGGAGCCGGCTCGGTAAGTTGTCCTCCTCATGGGTGTAGCCGGGAAAGGCAAGGGAGTTCTTCTCTTGAACTTTATTCTGTGTTCTCTTTGAAACAGATCACAAGTCCATTGATGTCTTTAACACTCGGGTCCTTGGAAATGGCAACCTCATAATATCTGATGTCAAGCAGCAGCACACTGGAGTGTATGTTTGCCGGGCCACCACCCCTGGCACACGCAACTTCACAGTTGCTATGGCAACTTTAACTGTATTAGGTATGCATTCTTTCTTTAATCAGGAGAAGCTTATGTTTCAATACTTGCCATTTTAATTTCTTTCATGGTGTTCTTTTTTTAAGATTTTGTTTTTACTTATGTGTATGTCTGTGTATAGGTATGTGCATAAGCGTGCAGTGCCCAAAAATGCCAGAAGAGGGCACCATATTCTCTGGAGCTGGAGTTACAGGAGGTTGTGAGCTGCCCACTGTGGGTTCTGGGGACAGAACTCTGGTTCTCTGTAAGAGCAGCAACTGCTCTTAACCACTGAGGCTTCCTCCAACCCTGCATAGCTTTCTTTTAACTCCAAGTTTGGCAGCAGTGTTAGGAAGGTTGATAATAAGTATTATAAAAGCCAGCGGTGAACTTTAGTGGGAAAAAATTAAATTCCTGTGTTAAAATACAACTCTAGAATCATGTTGTGAAGCCACCATATTTATGTGCGTAGCTTCATGCTTATTTAGGTCTCCCCACTCCTTCTCATCCATCCACATCTGCACACACTTAGCCCTCTAAACTCAAGCTCCTGGTGCCTGTTGTTCACAAGTGTCCCCTCATTGGGCTTAGTTAAGATGGGTTGTAGGTAGTGTCAGTGTCTTCACAGATGGTCTCAATGGAGGAAAATAGGTGTCGAACATTAGAGAGAAGCACTGTCCTAGCAATGTTTCTATTGCTGGGATAAAATACCTCATCCCTACAAGAACCATTTAGAGGAGAAAGGGTACATTTTCGCTTGCAGTTCCTTCCGGATTACAGTCTGTCCCTGCGGGGAAGTAAGTCAAAGGCGCTTGGCTATTCACATCACATCCACAGCAGGGAGGAGAGTGAAATGGATGCATGTTCTCTCGCTTGTCTTCAGCTTGATTTCCTGACCCCCATAGGGGTCAGGATTCCCTGTCTAAGGAATGGTGCTGCCTACACTGGACTGTGTCTTCCCATACCAGTAAGACAGCCCTCTATAGACACATCCACAGGCCAACCTAATGTAAACAGTTCCTCCCCGAGTCTCGGTTCCAGGGTGATTCTGGGTTGTGTCCAGTTGACAGGGAAAGCTACCATCGTAGATACTTAGCTAGATGTAGCAGCTTCGGACTCTCAGACATGTTTCCACATGGGGTGCGTCTTGTTTTTACAGTCTTCTTTTGTTCTTTCTTGTTGTTCCTATGGAAGCTGTGGAATATATGTCTATTTTTTCCTTTTAAAATAGCGCCTCCTTCATTTGTTGAATGGCCTGAGAGTTTAACAAGACCGCGAGCTGGCACTGCACGGTTTGTGTGTCAGGCAGAGGGAACGCCCTCACCCAAAATGTCCTGGTTGAAAAATGGGAGACGGATACATTCTAATGGCAGAATTAAAATGTACAACAGGTAAGCTATGCTACTTTTAAATAAAATAGTGCCTTTATTAGTTTTTACATGAAATGGCTATCGTAACACCTGATCACCACATAATCTTGTCAGCTAACACCAAGTGTATGAAATTAAAGTTTATAGCATTAGTGTGCCGTCTATCATTTTTATTTTATGCCTGGATCCAAAGTGATGTGTTATAATGGAGCATATGCAAGTAGTCCCCCAGACGGCAGCTCTAGCCCTGGTAGGTCACTAGCTAAGTGACCACAGCAAACACGGACTCTAGTCTAGTGTCTTAGTTCCTTCTTCCATCAAGTGAAAAAAAATAGGAATGAAGTAAGTTACTTTCTAATAATCCCTCTAGAGTTCAAACTTAATGACTTTAAGAATGAAACTTGTCTGGTCATGGTGGTGCATGCCTTTAGTCTCAGTACTTCGGAGACAGAGGCAAGCAGAGCTCTGTGAATTTGAGGCCAGCCTGGTCTACATAGAGAGTTACAGGATAGCCAGGGCTACATAGTGAGAACCAGTTTTTTAAAAATTTTATGTGTAGTAGTACTTTTTCATTGGGACTGCCAGCCACAAATAATGACATGGAGACTTATTAAGTATGAAAGCTTGGCCTTAGCTTAGGCTTGTTCCTAGCTAGTTCTTACACCTTAAATTTACGTATAGTTTTTAATCTACATTCTTTCAAGTGGCTCGTTACCTCTTCTCCGTACTGCCTATCCTGCTTCCTCTGCATCTGGCTGACAACTCTGCCTTTCTTCTTTCCAGAGTTCTCTCTCTGTCTGGAAGTCCTGCCTAGCTATTGATTGGTCAGCTTTTTATTACACCGATCACAGCAACGCATCTTCACACAGTATACAAATATCCCACAACACACACACATACACACACACACACACACATATATATATATATGATTTTTATTCTTATAACATTCTCATCTAGTTGAACAAAACTTTAATTTTTTTGTTGGCCTGAACTTTATGTGTGCATTGTAATATGAGTTAACAAAAAAAATGATTAAAGCAAAGAGAATTTGGCTGCCATAAATACTGATGAAGACTGAGAATACAAATCAGAATAATTTTGAATAATTAATATAGATTATTTTTAATTAGAACTGGTTGTTCCAGTGTGTTTTCATGTAAGATGAGGGTACATTTAACAATAGCCTTTCAATGTCATTCTTAGAATTTTTTTATGGATATAAATTTTTTTTCTTTCCTCAGCAAATTGGTAATTAACCAGATTATCCCGGAAGATGATGCTTTTTATCAGTGCATGGCCGAAAACAGCCAAGGATCTGCTCTGTCTCGAGCCAGACTGACCGTGGTCATGTCGGAAGATAGACCCAGCGCTCCATACAATGTCCATGCTGAAACCATGTCGAGCTCCGCTATCCTTCTAGCTTGGGAGAGGCCGCTATACAACTCAGACAAGGTCATTGCCTACTCTGTACACTACATGAAGGCCGAAGGTAGGTTGCACGGGAGCCTTTTCTCAGCACTGTTTGCTATCATGAGTGTTTTCAGCAGCTAGAGACATTGCTCAGCTGGTGAAGTGCTTGCCTGGCATGCATGAGGCCCTGGCTTTGATCCCCAGAACTACAGAAATCCGGTGTGGTGGTGCATGCCTGTGATCCGAACACTTGGGAGGTAGAGGCAGGCAAATCAGAAGTTCAAGGTCATCCTCAACTCATAGCAAATTTGAGGCCAACCTGGGCTATATGAACTTGTATCTTAGCCAAACCAAAACAAAGGATTGGTCTTCAGAATGAGTAACAGCTTACACAACTGTCGAGAGAATTTTCACCAAGGGAACTGTATAACATCAACTCCTGTCTCCTTCTAAAGTCCCGATGGCAAATCAAAGATCTGTCCCACCAGTGAGGTTATTGGGATGACGTAGAGAGTTACTGACAGAAGCATGAATAATCCCCAAAGCAGCCATCAGAAAAGATGACTCTTCTCTTCTTCTTCTTCTTCTTCTTCTTCTTCTTCTTCTTCTTCTTCTTCT
>LOEQ01000307.1:387369-398377 GCA_001685075.1 Bramus lutescens | reverse complement strand
ATTATTACTATTTTTAAATCTCTTACTTTGTAGCTCAGGCTGGCTATGACCTCGCTGTGTAGCCCATACTGGACTTGAACTTATGGTCTTTCTGGCTTAGTCTCCCAAATGCTAAGATTATAGGTGTGCATGACCACACTCAGCCTCAAGCAGTGTTCTCTCTAAAATTATTTTCCAACAAATTGTATCCAGACATGTCCAAGCCATGACTCAAAGACCAGATGTGTCCTAGCATGGCTATGAGCGAACCTGGCCATTTGCAATGGAAAACCTCACATCACAATGTTGAAAGATGGGACCACCCGATGAACCATTTTAGTTCCTAGGCAGGGCCACAGGCATCTGGCCGTGTTGTTAGACTTTGTCAGTTTCAAGTGCAGACTTTATATGTAGTTTCTTTTCAAAGTTTCCTCCCAAGACCGACAGTATGCTTGGAAGTTTTACTGACAGGCTAAGCTTCGGGCTCCCCCAAACCTGTGACTTTCATGTATGAGAGTAAACCATTGACACTTTGGTGTACCAGCTTTTCAGCCAAGTCTATGACTGTGTCCCCGCATTTTAATTTATCACTCCCTTGAGTTAGCTCCAGGAGGTTCCCAATGCTGAGTATAAAAGCACATTCTGTCCCCTGAGAAAGATTAGTTACTCTAGGCTTGGTGCGACTCATATTGGGAAGTTAGGACACTGTCAGATTAGTTTGATTTTGTGTTGTAGAATATGAACAAGGGAATAAACAAATAGCCATGGATTTAGTTAATTCACCATGTAAACGATGTGTTCCTTAACTCCTAGGTGAAACCTTAGTAGTCCTTTGAAAAGAATATTTTTCAGCCCGCTGAGCCGTGTGATGGGCTCTTGGCACTATGGTCCTGTTTTCAACGCCCTCCATAGCTCTGTGGAGCACAGTAGGCACAGTGTTCAGTGAAGCGCAGTAGGTTTGGAATGCGGGGCCCAGTGGCTCTCTGTTCTTATTGGCTGCTGCTGGATTTATGTCACAGACACTTCTTGGTCTTGCAAATCAGAAAATGACCTAAATCTAGAAATTTCTGATAATGGCCTTCAGTAACCACTGACAGTGAACCCTAGAATCAAAACCGACCCCACAAAATGAAATTTTGGCCCCTATGGTTCTTTGCTTGGCCCTTTTGTGAAGACACTGCCTTGGAGACAGAGATCACTAGACAACTAAAATTTCTTTTCTTTTTTAAAGGATTTTTAAAAAGTGTATGCATGTGTATGTATGTGTATGTGTGTGTATGTGTGTGCATGTGTGAGTACTGGTGTCTGAGGAGGCCAGAAGAGGCCCTGGCTCCCCTAAACCTGGAGGTACAGGCAGGTTACAGGCCTTCTGATGACAGTGCTAGGAACCAAACTCCAGTTCTCTGCAACGTCAGTATGCTCAATCCCTGAACCATCTCTTTAGATTCCAAAAAAGCAAAATTTCTAATTTTAAGATAGATGCAAAACATATTTTTTTCTGAGCACTTAGGTATATTTATGTTTGTGTTCTATGCAAATTTGTCATATTTCCTTTTATAAAATTCTAGTCAAGTTTTTTATTAACACAGATCATGTATTTTAACTTTCATTTGTTTGCAGTTACTTCATTTTTTTGGTTTCAATCTCGCATATTTATTGAACATGCCTATTGCGTATCAGGCATGTGTTTGTTTGCACACTGAGTATGGACATAAGATGGCTTGCCAACTTCCAAAAATTTCCAGTTGAGCGTGGAGGACTTAGCTGTGTATCTCAGAAGATGTGCTGCCAATAGATAAAATTGCCACATAGACCAAGTGTTCTAGACGCTCAGAGAACAAATGACTGATTTTACCACATAAAAAGAACTCTTGCCTGGTGGTATGGAGGAAATTCACTCTGATCAGAGGTGCTTAAAAGGCAGAAAACCAAGACTCAACAGGCAGCCTCTTTGGTATGCTGTGGCTGAAACGTGGTTGTGTGGGGACAAACTGCGGAGGGCAATGGCTTTAGCATCAACCTGGACCCACGTTGCATGGATTCTGTGCCCTCAAGCATCGCCATTCCACTGCCGTGATCTTCAGTGGGGAAACTGTGATAGCTGGTTCTGAAGAGAGAATGGTGTAGCTTTAGGATGAGTGAGAAGAGGATGGTACTAAGGTCTTGGTCTAATAACCTGAGCTGAAGCAACATGCCAGCTGAGACAGCAGCTCACTGGGAAGATAGCAAATGAGTGCTAGGGCTTAACCCATAAGAAGCCCAGAGGCCCAGCCCAGGAGAGGCCCTGGGAGACAAGCTTAGAGCTGAAGAGTCTATGGATGATGCAGCTTAAAAAATATAGACAGGGGCTGGTGAAATGGCTCAGTGGGTAGAAGCTGCCCAACAATACAGTCTCATAGCCTATGTTCAATCCCTGGAACCTATGTAAATGTGGGAAGAGAGAGCTGACCCTCGCAGTGTGTGCACACAACAATGCTGAATCAGTAAAATTACTTTTACAATTTTAAACAAAATGCAACTGCGTATCTATTGGAATACCTAAATTTTGTTTTGTTTTGTTTTTTTTCTAGACAGGGTTTCTCTGTGTAACAGTCCTGGCTGTCCTGGAACTTGCTCTGTAGATCAGGCTGGCCTCGAACTCACAGATGAGCCTGCCTCTGCCTCCCGAGTGCTGGAGTTATAGGTGGAACCTCTAACTGAGGTTTTGAGGCCTCGCTGTTTTCTTCCTGTAGCTTTCATTTGTTGTCTGATGGTTGTCTGTTTATTGTGTTTGAGACTGAACGGAGGAGGACTGAAAACATGGGGCAGAGCTTAAATGTGGGGAGGAAAAGGGAGTGCGCCACATTTGGGGCTTCAGGAAGACAGCAGAGCAATGCTCATGAGCTCTGAGTGGTACCATTGTATTTTGAGGAGGTCTTCCAGAACATCCAGGTTCCAGAGGAAAAAATATCACGTTTGTTTGTAACTGTGACACCTCAGTGGAAGTGTCCCCATGGGTTTAGAATTCTGTGGCTAGATTAGTTCTTTCTCTGATTGCTACAAATACCTGACCAGAAGATGTTTAACGGAAGAAGGATTTATTCTGGCTTGCACCATTTCTCTGTGTAGCCCTGGCTGTCCCGGAACTATAGACCAGGCTGGCCTTGAACTCAGAAATCCACTTACCACTGCTTCCTGAGTGCTGGGATTAAAGTCACACACGACCATACCTGGGACCCAGTATTTCTGGCTGGACTGTCTTGAGAGAAAATAACAAAGGCTTGCGTAGAAGAGACCCATCAGTATGCTTTTTGAGAAAGAAAGTGCAGTCATGGGGTGGGAGGACACTTTGGACCAACCTCACTGAAGTTTTCCTTCCTGTGTGATAGAGAGGGGACCCTTCAGATGTTGTCCTTTTCTGAATTAAGCACCTTCCAGTTGAGTCCTGTGAGCTGGAAATTCTGTGTAGATGAGGCAGTCGTGTGATGTGATCCTAAACGCTGAATCTCTGTTGCCACTAAAGATACAGGAACTTCACATAGGAAGTCCAGGGTGTCCATTTGTGGCTACTAGGGGAGGGAAAAGCACTTTTCTCTGAGGTTATGATTACAGGTAAATTCCCCATACCCCAGTGGATGACTCTTCCTAAGCACCTATGGGCAGCACTAGTTGGACTCAAGTGAGTTAAAGATACATGCATACTTACTGTGTATGTATATACATATGTACATATGGAGGATATGAAGTTGGAGGGAGAGGGTCCCGCAGGGGGTTGGAGGTAAGAGTGAAGGGTTAATATGATTGAGACATATTGTATACATCTATGAACATTTTTAATTTATTGGGAAGAAAAAAGTAAGAATAAAGGTGTTTGGACTCAGCCCTATTCTGGCAGAAATGCCAGACTGTTTGAAATTAGATTTCCTAGCTAGTCGCAGAAGATGGCTGCAAGTTGGGAAGCGTTCCTGTAACCTCTCTTGCAATGCAGCATGGGTGCTCGCTACTCTCCTCTTACAGGCAGGGGTTTACAAAGGTGAGCAACCGCAGCACTGTAGGAGGAAGTGTCCCATGGTGCTGTGACTGAGTTCATGGCAGTGGGGTGGCGTACATGGCTTTATTTCATCTTTTAAAAAAATATTTTGGAGAGAGAAAAGAAATAGCATACTCCCGATATTTCTTAGAGTTGGTACTGTAGTTTTAAAAATAAAGTTAATTTTTCCAAAATTGCAAACCCAACAAAAATCTTTGAGAATAGAATTTGCTGGTGTCCGCCCCCTCCCCCAACTTTGAAGTCTTGCCTTGAACAGTCCCCTCCCTTTGAAATTCTGGAGTAGGTTCAGTGCTCCCTGAAAAACATCTGTCTAGTTAATTAAATGAGCTGCCCCGTATAAGCAGAAGCCCGGTGTCTTAGCTACTTAAAACAAAAAAACCCCCAAAAACAGTAAAGCTAAGGCTCCCCCCTCCCTGGGACGAAATTGGTGCATTTGTCTAAGTGGCTCTCCCTTTTGTGGTTTTGAAGTTTTACTGTTTTAGCAGCTGTGTGGTGGGAGGTGCCCAGCTGCATCTGGGCTCTTTGTGGAGGACTGAGAAGTTGATGCTTCCTTTTTCTCAGGAAAGCAGTCTGTCCACCCATAGGCTCAAAGCTCTTTTTGGGATCTAAATTAGCCTGGTGTGATTCACAAGCTTGCCTTGGCACTTAGGGAAAAAAGGAAGGGAAGAATGAAGATCCCAGTGTGCCCTGAACAGCCCACAGCACAGGTAACTGCAGATAGATAACCCTTTGACCTTTGCTGGGCAGAGATTTACAGTAATCACTTCACACACTGGTCTGAAAGGAACCCTGAGGAAAGCCAGGCTCCTGTGGAGAACACAGGCTGGGTAAGGAAGTCCCATTCTTTTAAATAGCTGTGATGTTTTGTTTGGTTTTCCTCTGGTCTGCAGAGTGGATACCAGTTGTGAGGGGCTTCTAAATCGACTCTAGTGCCAGTTAACTTTAGGGTCTCATATCCTGGGGTGGGGGCCATGGTTACCGTCATCTACTGCCTGGCTCCCAACACATCCCCCTCACCTTGCCAACGTTATCAAGTTAAATTCCTGTTTGCAATACCTGGACAGTTTCATTGTTTGTCTCAGCCAGGCCCTTGCCTATGCTTGACAAAAACCTGCCACTGAAATACATCCTTAGTTCACTTGGTTTTTGTTTTCTTTGCTTATTTGTTTAAGAGAAAACAAAGCAAAAGGAAACGTTTTCAGAAAATGGACATAGTTGAAAGAAAGATAAAGAAGACTGGAAGTCACATAAAAAAAAAAACAAAATACATGATTTCCCCTGCTTCTTCCCAGTTTTATTGCATGGGACACTTCAAGTCAAGATACTATTTAAAAACTGCCATGTTTTCCATCTGATGATATTCGATCTGTTTAATATTATTTAACGAATAACTTCATAGACTCTCTAATTTCTTAATCCCTCTTTTCAAATACCCCACACTTGTTTACAATGCTTGTGTTTTGAAGTGCATTAAAGCTGAATTTATAATTTTACTTCCTGCTCCCCTTTTCCGTGTATCCAAATGCAAGGCTCCTTCCCCAGGCTGCAGGGTGGACTGAAGGCTCCTTCCCCAGGCTGCTGGGTGGACTGAAGGATCCTTCCCCAGGCTGCTGGGTGGACTGAAGGATCCTTCCCCAGGCTGCTGGGTGGGACTGAAGGATCCTCACTGTTTCACAGGCCCCAGTTTCCAGTCGTTATTCTTGAGAATGAAGGTCTTTGCTAAACTTCGCTGTCTCCCATGTTTTAAGTCTGTAGTCACAGTGAGTGCTTGCCATCTCTTAAAGAAGGAAGAGGCCTTGTAGGAAATTAAATCAATGCTGTACCAGTGTTGACCTGCAGACCACTCTGGAAGGTTCTGGTGAATGTAAGGAAATCTTAGATGTGTGAGGTCCTTAAAGAGCTAAGTTAAAAAGAGAAGATTTTTTTTAATGCCACCATTAACACATGAAAGAAACTTCTGGGTGGATAGGAAAAAAAGAAGTTTGCTGTAGAGCAATAATTACCCTTGTGGATTTTATTTTGGTTTTGTCTTGAACTTTGTCCTTTAAAAACTTAATGTCCTCTCTTTCCCACTGTTCCACTGAAGGGGCAGGCAGGACTTTTCCTCNCTGTGTGTCTCTTCCATTCTCTCTTCCCTTCCCATTCCCTTTATCTCAAATAAACTCCACACTCAAAAAAACTTAATGCAAATAAATTGTAAGCTTTGTTTTAATTATCCTTTCTATAAGTGAGGGGGGAAACACTGAGTGAGGAGGGGGAGCACTGTTGGGGGGAACTCGATAAGTGGGACAGGGGAACACTGTGGGTGACACTGTAGGGGGGGAGCACTGTGTAAAATTCTTGCTGTGGAAACATGAAGACCGAGTTTTGTCTCCAGGGCCCATGTAAAAGGCTGCACGTCTGGTGTACACTCAGGCTCCCCGTGCTCCCCGTGCTGATGTACACTCAGGCTCCCTGTGCTCTCTGTGCTGGTGTGCACTTGGGCTGGTGTACACTCAGGCTCCCCGTGCTCTCTGTGCTGGTGTGAACTCGGGCTGGTGTATACTTGAGCTACCCATGCTGGTGTGCACTTGGGCTCCTTGTGCTCTCTGTGCTGGTGTGCACTCGGGCTGGTGTGTACTTGGGCTCCTTGTGCTCTCTGTGCTGGTGTGCACTCGGGCCCCCCGTGCTCTCTGTGCTGGTGTGCACTCGGGCTCTCCGTGCTGGTGTGCACTTGGGCTCCTTGTGTTCTCTGTGCTGGTGTGCACTCGGGCTGGTGTACACTCGGGCTCCCCGTGCTGGAAGCCAAGGCCTAAGGATCTCTGGGGCTCAAGGATCATCTAGTTTAGTCCGATGTGTGAACCTGAGGCCAACAAAAAACCTTGTCTCAAAAAACAATGTGGATGACACCCAAGGACCAGCGGGCATGCATGCATGCATGTATATGCACACATACCTGTACACACACACACACACTAATTAAAGTTATTGCCCCATAAGCTGTAATTGCACGCTATAGTGAGTATTGTATTGGGAGGGAGCAAAGAGACGAGAACTTGTGTAATAACGGGCAGTGGACAGTCTGAGGATGGGTCACGTGCTTTTCCCTGAGAGGATGACCCTGATTGGACCTGAAGGATCTGCAGTAGTTAAGTAGGTGAGGGGCCCTGATGGAGCAGTGGAGAAATTTAAAATAAGTCTAGATGCAGGCCATGGTCACAGCAGTCATGGACCCAGGCTAACCCCGGTGCAGGCTCCTATCTAAAAGACATGAGATTTGGGGTTAGGCAGAAGGCAGGCTTGAGATGGGATCTCACTGTGGAGCCCAGGCCCAACTCAACCTTCCCATCCTCCTCCCTCAGCCTCCTGAGTGCTGGGATCACTGGCCCATGCCACCTTGCCTGGGCAGCTCAGTTGATGTGAATAAACACCTGTAATTTTCAGAAGAATTCTCCACTGTCCTTCTGTTGTGAATTGCTGAAATACGATTTTCAATTTCATTTCAGAGGTGTAGTGTCTTCAAGACTTTGCAGAGGCCGAGGGCACAGGAGGTGCTTGGCTGGAGCCTTTTGAATTAGCCATAGTAGTTGGTTCCTGTGCTATGGGTGTGGGGAGGTCCCTTGGCTGAACTTGGTGGTGGCAGGTTGCTTTCTCAGTAAGCTTGGATGGTGAGAACGTTTGTAGCTGTGCAAAACATAGGCAGCATATCCCACCCAGTTATCATGGGCTGTACAGCCTCATAGGGAGGGTGTGTAAATCCACCTTACTGTGATCATTATTTCAGTTATCTATCACACTGCCACCCTCAACCTGTGTCAGAGTGTGCCTGTGTGTATGTGCACGCGTGCACATGTGCGTGTGTACACGCGGCCCAGAAGTTGACATAGGTGCCTTTCTCTCTCACTTTCCACATTTTTAAAAAAATATTTTATGATTTATTTAACTTTATTTTATGTGAATTGGTGTGAAGGTGTCAGATCCCCTGCAACTGGATCTCCAGACAGTTGTGAGCTGCCATGTGGATGCTGGGAATTGAACCCGGGTCCTCTAGAAGAGCAGTCAGTGCTCTTAACCACTGAGCCATCTCTCCAGCCCCCTTTCCACATTTTTAAGACAGGGTCTCCCCCAAACTTGGAGACCTCATGGGTTAGGCTGGGCTGACTGGCCAACAAGCTTCAGGGATCCTCTTGCCTCTGCCCTTGCCTCCCCACTGGTTCCAGACACCACGGCCTTGTACCTGGGTGTTGAGTATCCAAGCTCAGGCCCTCACGCTGACTTGGCAGTCATCTCCACTGTCCCTCATTCTTTTTTCCTGTAAAAGAAATTCCTCACCCTAGAAACATAAAGTACAATAAAATAAAAGGCAAATAGGTGAGATGAGGCCCAGGAATTGGTAAACATTGTAGACACTCATGGTAAAGAGGGGGGTAGAAAATGAATGCACAGCTTTTTTTAGGGACCAGTTGGGTAACACACACACACAAAGGGAGGGCATATTATATGCTTACTTTTGCACAGGCTTCCGCTTGGTAGGGACTATTATTGGCAAGTGGGACTTTGCACAAAAATATCCACTGTGTTGTTCAGGGGTGTTTATAATGTGCATAGCTGAAGTAAACCCCCAAATCAACTACAGTCAGCCTAGTGACATGGCTCAGTGGGTGAAGGCACTCGCTGCCAAGCCTGGCAGCATAGATTTGATCCCTGGGACCCAGTTGGCTGAAGAAGAGAGCCGACTCTCTCGGGTAGTCATCTGATCATGGTACATATACACACTTGAGGATAAGCAGATTGATCTAAATGACATCAAAAGGTAAACTATAGTGTATCAGACAACTTGGGAAAGTATGGATGCTGAGAGGAATGTTTTAGAATTATCTAATGGGTATGTGTACAGAGAGATGGCTCAGCAGTTAGAGCACTGGCTGTTCTTCCAGAGGACCTGGGTTCAGTGCCCAACACCCACATGGCAGCTTACAGGCTTCACAACTGGGGATCCCCCTCCCTCTTCTGCTGTCTGTGGGCACTGAGTGGTGCACAAACACACCTGTAGACAAAACACCCATACATATAAAAAAAGTGTTTGAAAATTAATTAATTAATTTTACATCTCAACCTCAACCTCCCTTCCGTCCTCCCCTCCCTCCTCTCATCCAACTACCTCCCCCCACCTCCCCTACACATCAAAATAGACATTTATTGGCCCTGCTAGTTCACAGTATTTAGTGAGTCCGAAAAGAAGATGATAAAATATAATTTTTAAAACTCTAAATATAGTGCATGTGGCTAGTAAATGGAATGAAATAACTGCTTTAGCTTTAGATGCTGGTATCAAAATTATTTTTTCTTTGTTTACACGAATTTTATAAAAATTATCTAATAAACTTTCATTTGATCATAAGGAAAAAATACCTAATTTGTGGGGAAGTGGGAAGTCCTGGGGACAAACTCAGGGCCTTGTGTCCTCATGGCAAGTGCTGTCCCCTGAACTGCACTACCAGGCCCACAAAATCTGGTTTTAAGGAGTTGGAGAGATGGCCCAGACGTTAAGAGCATTTGCTCATTCAGAGGGCCTGGGTTTCAGGCCCAGCACCTACATGGCTGTTCACAACTGTCTGTAACTTAAGTTGCAGGGGATCTGACTCCTGCTTCTTGTCTCCATATGTCCACATGTGGTGCACATAAACACACAAGCACACACTCATAAAAACTAAAAGAAAAAAATAATTAAAATGTTTCAAGTTTTTAAATTATAAATATCGGGGCCAGAGGAGATGGTTGAATGGTTAAGAGTACTTTCTATTCTTCTAGAGGCCTGGGCTCCGTTCCTAGCACCCATATCAGGCATCTCATATCCACCTGTAACTCCAGCTCCAAGGGATCCAACCCTCCGTTCTGACCTCTGAGGGCACCCGTGTACATGCACACGCATGGATACACTCATACACAGAAATAAACATAAAAACAAATCTTTCAGTTACACTTCAAATTTATTAAATTTATTTGTGTGTGTATGTGTGTGAGAGTTTGTATTGGGGTGGGAGGAAATGTGTTACTGTGTGTGTGTGTATGCGCATGTGCATGCATGCGTGTACAACTTTTAGTAGGTTGGCTCTCCTTTTCTACCAGGTGGATGTGTCTTTACCCATTGAGACATCTCACTAGCCTATAAATTACTTTTTAATTGAATATGTCTAGATGAATAACTTGAGGCAAAGATAAAGGTTAGAAAGCTACTGAAACCTGGATTTGGCGTTTTTGTTGCTACTGAAAGGTGCTATGCAGTTGTCAGAAAGTAAGTTTCAGATTTCTCTGTAGCCAGATCTACAAGCAGTTAGCGTGTTTGCCAGGAGATACGGGATATCTTAATTGTTAGGAAAAGGCCTCGATAGGTTAATTAAGTTATTAAAATACAGTGTCCTAGTGGGAAATTGTTGGAGATCTCTCACATACTTGAGAACTACCAGGAGGAAGAGAGGCTCTGCACAGTTGTGGCGCTTGCCTTCTTCTCATTAGCTTTGCCATGGATTGACTCTGTCACTCACCTGTTTGGCTTGGGGCTTGGTTCCTGTATTGCCGTCTGTGTGCATTTAACACAGTGGTCTTCAGTGAGACTCAATGAGAATTAGTGTGCATGAATGAGGATGTGTATAGTGTAAATGTGTGTGGGTGTGTGAGCCTGTGTGAGTGTAATTCATGTGGGGTGTGTGTGTATGTGTACACGTGTGTCAGGATGTCAGGTGAATGTAGTTTATATGTGCATGTATATACATGTGCCAGAGGATGTTAGGTGAGTATAGTTCACGTGGGGTATGTGGGGTATATGTAGTGTCCACACATGTGTCAGAGGATGTAACATGAGGGGCCTGCTTGTTGGGGTTTCTGTCCCGCCGGGTACCCCACAGCCGGCAAGCCCTAAAGAAAATCACACAGAGACTTCTATAAGTTATAAAGCTGATTGGCCTGTTAGGTCAGGCTACTTATTAGCTCTTGTAGCTTATATTAACTCATTATTCTGAT
>LOEQ01000307.1:305890-317209 GCA_001685075.1 Bramus lutescens | reverse complement strand
CACCTGCTGTGGGTGGCGATGCCTAACCACGGCTGCCACCTACAGTGGGCTCATTTTTCTGTGTAGAACAGAGATTTGGTGACATGGGATTTTAATGTTTGACATTTTTTGAAATGGCACACACAAAAATACTACATCTTAGTTCTTACTAACGCTGTGCTTCATTTTATTGTTGTGTTTGTTGTCTTAAATGAGATTAATGTGTGTGGGGTGCGCTAGAGACACCTATAAATAAATGTTCACTGTTATTTATCATAAACATAAAAGCCTCTTGAAGCTTCAAAATAATATATGACAAAGGTAGGCAAGTTTTAACTTTCAAAGGTTAGTCATTTAAAAATGTCTATTTCACCGCTAAATTTTGACCATACGATAGTACACATTTAGGTCAAGAGTAGACTGATTTAACATGCTATCTTAATACAATCTGTGTAGTGATAATATGAGGAGGTGTATGTTTTAATGGATTTTAATGTTTTTTTATTTTAATGTTAGAATTGAAATCCGCAGGTTTCATTATTCGAATCAGGCTTTGCAGGATATCTGTGTAGGACAGACGGACATGGGTCATGGTATAGTCTATTCGCAGTAGTAGTTGCTTATTAACTGGTGGGCTGTGCCCCATGAAATTGCTAATCTTATCTCACTGGTTTTAGTAACATTAGCATAAGGTATGCTTCCAAGTGTACCGGTTAGAATTAGGCTGGCATTACATTCTCAGTTTTTAACTTATTGGGTTTTGTTGTTGTTGTTGTTAATGTCTCCCAGATGATAATGTAGTAGCTTTAGAATTGTGAGCTCTTTCTTCTACATGCTTATTAACTGGGACATGTTGCATAGAGAAAAGCAGAAGCATCAGTGTGATCTTAGCGTGCTCTGTGGTCTGCTGCTCTGAGAACCAAGCAGTGGTGGTTGGGGGGGATTCTGGAGATCTGAGCTTGCAAAAGGGCCTAAGCAAAGTTCAAAGTCCATTTTAAGTGAAGGCCAGGGAAGAGCCAAGGCCAAAAGTTACTTGGGGCTGTGCTTCAGGCTTAGTAGTTTCTGCTGTAATTGGGGACAGTGAGAGAATGCACCAGAGAGGACCTTCCCTCTGGAGGGATGGTCTAAGATCCAAAAGGACATACCTGTATTTAAGGAGCAGATCATAACCTGTGACCAGAATAAACAAATGGTCTATATGACAGTAGATAGCAACTTAGACAATGATGGGGTATTGATAACCATCCCCAATAATGCTTTGCCATTCATTCATTCATTATCAGAGTGACCATAAAAAGTTGTGAATGTGGGACCGGTAGCCTGGCTCTGTAACAAGAGCCCTTGCTGTTCTTGCAGAGGACCTAGGTTCAATTCCCAGAACCCAGATTGGCCAGCTCACAACTGCATATATCTCCAGTCCCAGGGGATCTGATGCCCTCTTTTGCCCCTTGTGGGCACTGCACACACAAGGTGCACATACATAATTCAGGCACGAGCAGATACATGTAAAATAAAAACACCTTAAAAATACAATGAAAACATTTTAAAATGCAAAACTCAAAATGTTATGGCTGTAATCTAAGGAGACAGTTATTACAGTCAGCTTCACGGGAGAGAAAGCAATGACAGCAGCTACACATTATCAAGACAGTATGTGGAGATTTTTGTGTAGGGTCAAAGAGATGGCTCAGCAGTTGAGAGAGTTCTCTTAACTCTTAGCTGCTTTTCTGAAGGACCCAAGTTTGATTCCCAGCACCCATGTGGCAGATCACAACCATCTATAATTCCAGTGAGCTCCAGAGGATCCCACACCCTTTTCTGACCTCTACCCCAGGCACGCATGTGGTACATAGACATGCATGCAGGCAAAACACCCATACATAGAAGAGTAAATAAATTCAAAAGATATTTTGACTTAAGAAATCTTTTTATTGATGAATAGAAACCATACTTTGACACAGGTGGACTGTACCTCATGTGTCTCAAAGCACCAAGGCACAGTTAACTGGCTTCGCTGTGAACTTTGTCGCCTATCCATATCCCTAGACCATTATTGAAGGGAAGGCTAATTTCATCATCTGCCCATTTTCTAAGAAACAATTCCCCAATTAAGTAGTAGTAACTATATGATTTGAATAATTTATGTAGATGACAAAATTATGGATTTTGTGAATATTAGACATTTAATGTCCTGTTGGTAGAAAACAGTGCTTCTGATGTAGATTATCACTGACTTAAACTTTTTTAAAAAAAAAATATAGCGCTGGGCTGGAGAAATGGCTCAATTGTTTAAGAGCACTGACTGCTCTTCCAGAGGACCTGGGTTCAATTCCCAGCACCCACATGGCAGCTCACAACTGTCTGAAAATCCAGATCCAGGGGATCTGACACCTTCACATCAATGCATATAAAATAAAGATAAATAAATCATAAAAAATTAAAAAATATAGTGCTTTGGGGCGAGGGGAAAATAAAAAAGATATATAAAAAATACAATGCTTTAATTTTGACAAACAAGTTAATTTTGTACAAGATAATGCAAGGTTTTCTCCATCTACCCTTGGGCAATCCTATAATACATATGTTCACAGTTTTAGGAAATGAAATGACAATGATTTTTGTAACTAATGTCTCTTCGTGTGCAAACTTGAGCAGTTGCGGAAGGCTAGATACAGGGTGGGGGCTGCCCGCCATGTGCTGGTGTTCAGGACAATGTGCCCTGTATTCTCAGGCTGTTATTTTTGTTAGAGTTAAATTTCTCAATGTTTAAAGATCTGGTTTTGTTTTTCTTGAACTTCTTTTGCGTGCTGACTTTTTGAAGATTTATTTTGCTTTTAAATCTATCTGGGTATGTGCACATACATGTAGCACCCATGGAGGCCAAAGGAGGGCATCAGGTCCCCTTCTGGAGTGACAGGCAGTTGTTAGCAGCCTGTGGTGGCTACTGGAAGCCAAACTCTGGTCCCTGCAAGAGCAATACGCATGCATAATCTCTGAGCCATCTCTGGCCTCTTGAGTCCTGACTTTTGAGAAATTATATACTTCATGTTATGTGTTCATCCCTGGCATTAGGTCCTGACTATGATTGAATGGGGGGACGATGGCTAGTGTCCTCAGGACTTACGCTTCATTGTGGTAGTATTGATTTGGTTATTGTTTAAAATGGGCTGTGCAGCTCTGTAAGCCCTTCATTGCTGATGGTTTCAATGGTTAGCTGTCTTTGTGAAGATGAAATGACCTCTCTAAATGAAGTCTAGGGATGTGACGTATAAGGTGATTATTTCATTTTATTTCTAAGCTGTTTTAAAAAATACAGATGAATTTCAAGTATTTTACATTTACCAAACACCACGGTAAGAATATGAAAAAAACCAGTTGGTGCACACCTTTAATTTCAACACTTGGGAGGCACAGGCAGGAGGGTCTCTAAGTTTGAGATGGTCTAAAGAGTGAGTTCCAGGATAGCCAGAGCTACACAGAGAAACCTGTCTAGAAAAACAAAAAGACAAAGATAAAAACAAGAAAGAAAAGAAAAACCACTGGAGACAGAGACAGAAGGATCTCTGTGAGTTCCAGGACACCCAGGCCTACATATTGAGACTCTATCTTAATAAATAACTAAACAAAAGAGAAAGAAGAAAAAAGGAAAGAAAAGCCCCACGTTTGTTTCAGCTGTGAGTCATGGACAAGCTGTAATCATAGCTGATGAATATCTTCACAGGTTTGAATTAATTTTCATACTAGTTCCATATCTGTCTCTACAAAATACTAAGTCAAAATTTATAAAATGTATATAGATGCTTTTGGTGGTGTATTCAGCCCAGCAGTGGTGGCACATGCCTTTAATCCCAGCACTCAGGAGGCAGAGGCAGGTGTATCTCAGTGAATCTGAGACCAGCCTGGTCTACAGAGCAAGTTCCAGGAAGTCATTGCTACACAGAGAAACCCTGTCTCAAAAAGCCAACGAAAGAAAAAAAAATTGGTGAATTATGAGCATGACTCAGAGATTTTGTCTCATTTGCACAAAGATGCCTGCTACACAGATTGACATGGATTTTCTTAGGATGAAGAGCTCCCAACTTTAAAAATATGCCAGAGATGAAGAAGTACTGGTAGAGGTGTGTTTTCCGGTATGACCCTTTGCTTCACTGAGAGGCCTCCTTATTCTGCCCCCGCCCCTCACTCTTTCTTTAAGCTCACTGTTGACACTGTGGCTCGCGCAACAAGGCCAGGTTACAGATGAGGCTTTAAAGCATCAGTTCCGGGACTGGATGGCTCAGTGGTTAAGAGCATTTGCTGCTCTAGAGGACCCAGCTTCTGCTCACAGCACCCTCATTAGCTCTCAGGCATCTGTAACTCCAGGCACAGGGGATCTGATACCCTCTTCTGGCCACCGAGGGTAGTGCATGTGTGTGTGACTTTTGAGCCTTCATATGGATTCTGGGATTTGAAACTGGGTCCTCTGGAAGACAAGCCAGTGGTCTTAACCCCTGAGCCACCGCTCCAGCCCTCTGTGTGAATTTTGAAACATGGAGCACGCACAGAAATAATGATGATAAACCTTAAAAAAATAGCATTTGCTCTTTTCTGGGAGGTTTCCTTGCTTTTTCACTGGAGGGTTTCTGATCCACATGCTTCAGAGATCCCAGGACACACAAATACTGAAGCAACTTAGCTTATCAAAGAAAATAAACTTGTCTTCAAATAGAGCTCTCAGAATAAATCTGTGATCAGTGTCTTCCTCTGGGGTGGAACATTACTGCTCCTATGGTCCTTGTTACCCCAATTGGAAGGTTACATACATACAGGAAATGAGGTTCTCCTTCTCTGGTGTTTATTCTTTGTAAGTAAGCAGCATATAATTTAGATGACAGTCGGGTTTTGAGTTTTGCTTTCTTTTGTTTTTCAGACATCCAACTCTGCCTAATGATAGAAAGAACACTTAGTAATACTGGTCACCATGCATTCTGATTGACATCATCCTAAAAAAGTACCAAGCATCCTTGTCTCATAGTCTTTCAAACTTACTTGAACAAATTAACACACCAATATTTCTCCCATCCTCAGGCTGGTAGAACATGAAGCCAATGAGCAAGCGGCAGTTTTAAAGGGGTCTTCTAAAGTGTGTAGAACTTCTTTTTTGTAATGCATAGAGGTTTTGTGTGCATGTACATTTGTGCTGTCTTAGGCTTTTCTAATTCAAAAAGTTGAAAATCAACCAGACTCACAGCTCATTTGTAAATAATAGTTGGAAAGTCGATATGAGATAGTTAGATTCCTAGGGACTTCATGAAGGCTCATGATCATGTCTGTGTAAGAGAGAGAAACTGTGATCTTCTGTTCTTCCTCTGTGGTTAGGGAGAGCTATGTTTACTGGCACAGGCGATTCTTAGTTGCCCTCTTAGCGTCTCCTGTAGAAGCAGGTTTGTCTTCTTCCCTCTAGGATGTTCCAACTTCTCTGCCTTTGCTCTGATCTGAAGTTGCTTTGTGAGTTGGGGATGTGGCTTCATTAGTACAGTACTTGCCTAGCATTCATGAAATCCAGGTCCCATCCCCAGAACCACACAAAAACAGGACGGGGTGGTACCCACCTGAAATCCCAGCACCTGGGAGGTGGAGGCAAGAGGAGCAGAAACTCAAGGTCATCCTCAGCTATGTATAGCCAGTTTGAGGCTAGCCTGGGCTACTTAAGACTATCTCGAAAGAAAGAAATGACTTCATCGTGTGGTGTTGGGTGGCTAGATTTTAAGAGAAGAGCATTTCCTCCTGAGATATGGAGAATGTGACATTATATTTCCTTTTGCGAGGAGTCTTCAGAATATAACATCTAACATTTCAGACTGGCCCAATCCCAGGCATATTTTTTTGCAAATCAGCTGCCCCTGTCTTTGGACTACTTCCTCCAGAAAAGTCTGGATCTTCACAGCTTTCCTGAGCCCAGAGGTTCCCTTCTCATCCCCAGATTTCAACAACCTCCTGTTCCTAGCTTCTCCACTTACGCAGGAGAACAGTGTAAAATCATGTCCGCATTTACTGATTCTTGGTAAATTCTGGGATGGGAGTTCGGAGGCACTGGAGCACCGAGGCCAGAGAGAGCCCTCACATATCCCAGGGCAGATGGCAAAGGGAGACTGAAGAAGGTGGCCATGTATAAGCCAAATCCTCAAGACATGGGACACTTGCCTGTGAGTAATTAAAAACTCAGTAAAAGCCGTGGGAGACCTTGCCTGTGTCCTGTTTTCCCACTAACACGTGACTTGCAGTTATTATCAACATGTCTCTAAGTACATGTATGTACCTCTTGTTCTGTGGTAAGTGGTATTGCTTGTTAGTTACATGTTATCTTTTATAAAAAAAAAAGAGTCCTGCTTCTTATCACGATGTGTGCAACTTGAACAATTGTTTCATATTAAAACTATCTTCCCTATGTACTGTTGACATCTGCCTCTTTTTGGGATATCAGCTCAGTACCTTTATACAAACTCAAGTGTGTTCCACATTGGTGACATGTATTTTGCAGTAGGTTGTCCTTTTGTTCTTAGTGTGTGTCTTAAGTCATACATGCACCAGTGCTGTGGTCTGTGGCAAAATGGCTATAATTCAAATTGGAAAAATAAAAAGTTTCCAGACTTTGTCCAACCTTTATTCCTATGGTAAAGGAAATTACTATGTAATTCTAATTATTTCATATGCTGGTATGTTTTAATCTACTCTGTGAAGTAAGAGAAACATCAGTGTTTATGGGTTAGTTAGTAAAGGCTCTGAAGTCTTCGAGGCGTGGGAAGAGTAATCTGTGTTAGCAGCTCATGGCATCCATAATACAATAAATACATCTTAAAGCATTAGCCCGTTCAGCGTGGTAGCGTAAATTCCTAATCCTAGTGTTCAGAACCTGAGACTGGAGACTCTGGAGTTGGACACTACCCTCGGCTATGTAGCAAGACTGTATGGAGAGAAGAGAGTCCATCCGCCTGCAGGGATGATTCCTGAGGCATTCTCTTAGCAGACATCCGCTGATGGATCACAGCTAACAGCAATATCCACTGCACCATAACTGAAACATGGCAACAGTCACCAATCTTTATTAAGAATTTACTGAGGTAATCAAGACAATTATTAAAATAATAAAACTCCTCTCAGCCAGGCAGTGGTGGTGCACGCCTTTAATTCCAGCACTCAGTGGGCACAGAGGATGAGCAGATCTCTGTGAGTTCAAGGCCAGTCTGGTTTACAGAGTGAATTCCAGGATAGCCAGGACTGTTTCACAGAGAAACCATCTCGAAAAACTGAAAGAAAAAAAAACCCCTCTAATTTGCTTAAATTTTGTGACCATGAACAAGAATATAGATGTTATTTAGTTTTTAACTATCTGATGGCAGGATCTAATAATGAAAGTCATAATCATGATTTAAAAATATTGAACCAGGAAAGCACATTTTCATTTTTTATTTTCAAGGTATTTATTTAAAAACATGCTTTGTTGGGACTGGAGAGATGACTCAGATCTTGAGAATGTATGCAGTTCTTTCAGGGGACTCCAGGTCAGTTCCCAGGACTGAAGTCAGGAAGCTTATGACCTCCTGTAACTCCAGTTCCAGGGGATCCTCTTCTGGCCTCTGCAGACATCTGCTCTCACACACACAAAGACACATAACATAAATAAGTGCATATTTTTAAGTAAGTCTTTATCATTGAAATTGGTACCCAAAGAGGTTGTGGTAAAAAAAAAATATTTGGACATTGCAAATTTGCATATTTGAAATGATATGCTTAAAGTAAAGAAGAATGCTGATGTGTACTTAAGTTGTATATCTTTCTAAAATATTCCAGTTTAGACTTTATCAATCAGAACTGCTCGAGTTGAAAGAATTTCTGACCCAGTGAATATTTTTCCAACTGAGTGGGTATGTGTGCTCATGTTTCTGAGGCTGCATCAGAGCTCAGTATGCCGGTCGTGGTATAGTGTGTATTTTTATTGTTTATAGGATGGTACAGCAAGAACTCTCATCCAGTCTTAAAGACTCCACATGGTGTCATGATTCCATTCTATTTGACGTGAATGGCCATACCTTCATAGGCCTATTTGTGTGTGTGTGTGTGTGTGTGTGTGTGTTAAAAAAGTTTAGTGCCACATGTTAAGAGTATATTTTGTCTGATATTTGACAAATAGTCTAAATTTTTTAGAGTTGAGTATATTTCTGTTTAAATCATAGAGTTTTAAGGCAGCACTATGAATTAATAAAAGTGTGCAGAGCCAGGCATGGTGGCACACACCTTTTCTCTCAGCAATGGGGAACAGGCAGGAGAATCTCAGCAAGTCTGAGGCCAGCCTGGTCTTTGCAGTGAGTTATAGGCCAGTCAAGGATGCAAGGTGAGACCCAGACTCAAAATAACAATATAATAATAATAATAACAACAACAACAAAATAATAAAGTAACTAGTGGGTCATCCCAAATTATTATCTTTGCATGGTTTACACACGGGTTACACTTTTCAAAGAAATTGAAACTAGCGTGGTCGAGTTTGGTCAAATGTGGATAGATTTTAAAAGGCTTCCAAATGTTAAGTCTATTACATTCTCAGTTATAAATATTTCTCCTCAGAGATATTAAGCTTGTACACTTCTTCCCTTCTGCTCCACACACTGTGCTGGAGTTGAACATTGAGCATGTCTTCCACACATTAGTGTTTTATGCTAAAGTCGTAAGACGAGCAGAGATTCTATTTCCCCATCTGCCCATGTTCCTGTCACCATTGTGTTCAGTGTGTCATCTGTGTGCTGTGTAAGGACTGTCAGTCTGTAGTCTCCATTCGTGAAAGTGATGTATGCAGGCTTTCTTGAATAACTTGTAAGTTTGTCTCCTGTGGTGTCGATCTACTTCAGATGCTTTTAAATAAAGCTAGTTTTTAAGGAGAAGGCCTGATTATTTTAAGTGTTTGAACTTGATCTCTCATTCGGAGGGGTAGGTGTGACTGCATTGGCTTTGGGTGAAACAGAGCCAACAGAAGGTTAAGTGAAGTTCTGGCCTGGAATTTGCCAGGAGTGTTTATGCTGATGGAACAAATCCTTCTGGTCAGGTCCGTAGAGACACACACACACACACACACACACACACAGAACAGATGTGGAGTCGAAGGTTAATAAATCTGTGCAACTTTATGCTGGGCAGTGATGGTGCACACCTTTAATCCCAGCAGAGGCAGGCAGATCTCTGTGAGTTCGAGGCCAGCCTGGTCTACAAGAGCTGGTTCCAGGACAGGATCTAAAGCTACAAATAAAGCCTAGTCTCAGAGAGAGAGAGAGAGAGAAAAGAAAAGAAAAGAAAATGGTTTGGGGTGGGGGTGTAGTGGTGGGGTGGGGAGGAGCTAGAGAGAGGGGCACTGGCTGCTCTTCCAAAGGTTGGAGTTCAAGTCCCAGCACCCATAAAGCAACATACCTACCACCTTCTCCAGTTCCAGAGGATCTGATGCCCTCTTCTGGCATTTCTGAGCACTGCGGGAACATGGTACACAGACATACAGGCAAAACACCCAAACACATAAAATACATACGTTTTAAAAGAAACCATGGTGGGCATGGTGACACACACTTTTAATCCTAGAACTTGAAAGCAGGGGGAAAGGCATGCAGATCTCTCTGAGTTCAAGGCCAGTCTGGTCCAGGGCTACAAACAGATGTCATATCTTTCATTTAAAAAATTTTAAAATTTGGCATTGTTGAGTAGGATGTGGGGTCACATAGGTAGAATCCCAGCACTAGGGAGGGTGAGAAGTTGAGACTGGAGGACTGAGTTAAAGGCCAGCCTGAGCTACACAATGAGAGAAGGGGGAGGGAAAGAGACCGATCTCAACAGATCAGTAGCCTGGGCTATATAGCACGTTCTAGGTCAGCCTGAGCTACATAATGATACCTTGTCTTCAAAATGAATGAATGAATAGTATTTTCCTTTAAGAATCTTTCTCTTATATATTTTGTTTATCTGTTATATGTGTAGAGGACAGAGAACAATTTGCCAAAGTTAGTTCTCTCATCCTACCATGTGGGCCCTGGGTCTTGAACTCAGGTTGTCAGGCTTGGCAGCAAGCTCCTTTACCTGGGCCCTTAAGAATCTTTTTTGACTTTCCTTTTTTCAATCATCCATTTAGTGTATAGCGATAATTTACTTGTTTCTATCGCTATATAATATTCTGTAGTGTATATATACTTGAGAAACATTTGGATGCTTTCCAGGTTTAAAATTTTAGATTTGTCTGTTATGTGTGTGAGTGTTTTGCTTAGAGTATGTCTGCGCATTTGCATGCAGTGCCCTGAGAGGCCAGAAGAGGGCTTCAGAGCTCCTGGAACTGGAGTAACAGACAGTCGTGAGCTGCCTTGTGGATGCTGGGAACTGAGCCTGGGTCTGCAGAGCAGCAAGTGCTCCTAACTTGTGAACTGTCTCTCCGGCCCTTCATGAAGACATTTTTCACATAAGGATCTTATGCTTTGTCTCAGAGAAGCCTGGGCTGCAGAGAGAGTCTTTCTTAGATAAACGTCAGTTTAAGCCAGGTTGGGGTGTTATGGCGCACACCTTTAACACCAGCACTTGGGAGGCTGGTGAATGTCTGAGTTCAAGGCCAGCCTGGAGTCTCCTGCCGCGGCCTTCCTAAAAGCTGAGATTACTGGCCACCGCACTGATAATGCCCAGCAAATGATGAGATCAAACCAAAGGTCCCGAGTCTAAAAGTGCATGGGTGTCACAACGCACACATCCCAGCTCTGTTGACCCAAATCCCTCTGCATTCTAAAACCCCAAGCGTTTTCCTTTCCAGTGCCGGAATCCCAAGGCAAGCCCAGTCTCTCCCAGGGAGCCACACCACAGCTTCTTTTCTCCTTTAGCAAAAATTCACTTTGAAATTATTCTTATTTAATTAATCTATATGAGTGTGAGTGCAGTGCCCTCGCAAGCCAGAAGAGGGCATCCGACTGGAGCTAAAGGCGCTTGTGAGCAGCTCAATACGAGAGTCGGGATCCGAACTCGGACTCTCATCAAGGGCGGTGCATTCGCAGGGCATTCTCTTGACCCCCGAGCCATCTCATCTCCGTCTTAATGACGTGTCCTGCTCTACTTCTTCCTCATTCTCTCAGGCTAAGAGGCAGCTAGGATCCAGAGGCTCCAGAGCCAGGAATGATCAAAGCGCACTAGGAGCTCTGGGAAGCCTCGAGAGCCCCGACTGGACCCATGACCCGGAAGTACCCGGAAGGGCCGGAAGTGATGGCAGACCGGCGATCCCTGCTTTCCTAGCAACCAAACCGGCTTTGTAGCGACGCAAGGTGGCTCCCGCGTCCCTGGCCCCGCCAT
>LOEQ01000307.1:260189-270347 GCA_001685075.1 Bramus lutescens | reverse complement strand
GGACGCCCGCGAGCAGGTTGTTTTTATGAGGCGTCACTGGCATCTGGAACCCGGACGCCGCCACGGTGACAACCAGTGCGGTGGGACGGAGGAGGCGCTGCCCTCAGGTAGGCACCCGGGCGCAAGTCGGGAGGATGCGGCGGCAGCCTTATGCAGTTCGTGCCTTCGGGCATAGCGCAGGGAGGCTGTCTTCTGGCGGTTTCCTCGGTCCTCACGCGTTCGGGCGACCTCGGGTGGAGGGCGCGACCCTGCGGGCATGAGGCGCGGGCTCTCGGGCTGCTGGGCGCCCTGGGATTCGAGTGCGGTTGCATCCATATGCTGAGATGCCGCGTGCGTCATTCACCCTGCGATCGCTCTGAGATCCCGGGTGTCAGGAATGAAAAAGTGCCAGCGTGCAGCCCAGAGATGCACTTCTAGTCAACCCCAAAGCCGTCCTGCCCCACCGTTCCCTTTTTCTTCTCCTGTTCTTCACCCTTGCCCTCCGGGGCCTCCCCAGCGTTGACCAGGCTCGCGGGCTTGTCCTCAGTATCAGCTGCGCGTATGCCATACGTGTTTACCTTTATTTTTCCAACTCTGCCAGGAGCAAGTTGGGGTGTTTTGTTGAGGGGTAAACTGTGCACCGCCCTCCCTCACGTTTCCTTTCTTAGCCGTATGGAGCTATTTGTACCCCGAATGGGCAACCAATTCATGACTCTTAAATTAGTGCGTCTTCCAGCAAGGTCACGTTAATTCTTGAAATGTCAGCATTAACTATCCAGTCTTAAAGTCCCTTTGGTTTTCTGAGATAGAGTTTCTCTGGAGCCCTGACTGACCTAGAACTCGCTCTGTAGGCCGGGCAGGACTTGAAATCAGAGTTCCGCTTGCCTCTAACACCTGAATTCTGGGATTAAAGGTGTGTACCACCACCGCCCAGCTTCAAGGTCCTAATCTTAAGAGGCGTCCTATTTCTCAGGGGAAGTTTTATCACGTGTAGCTGGTTTGGATAGTTTACTATTCTGACAAAGTCAAGTCACACGGGAACTGCCGAGGTTGTGAGGTGAGTTAATGCTGGGCAGTGCTTTTTGTTTTTTTTTTCTTGCCATGTAGCTCTGGTCCTGGTAGTTCTTAATATAGCCCAGGCTAGACCTGGGAGTTTACTTGCCTAAGCCTCCTAAGCACTGTGATCATAGCTGAGTACCACCTAGCCCTGCTGTTTTAACCCGTTTGCACTAAAGTTGGAATTCCAGTCAAGGGTGTCAAACTAGATATTTAATCAGAAGCTGGAGACTGTCAAGCTCCTGGGCAATATAGTGAGATCATATTTCCAAATGAAAAGGTCTGAGAATGTAGTCTTTTTGGTACAGTGCTTATTTAATGTATGTAAGGCTCTTCTGGGTTCAATCCCCAGGATGATCTCAGGAAAACCAGAGAACCAGTGTTATGCTCCAAACCAAAGAAGAGACAGTTAATATTTGCGTTGGAAATATTCAAAAGTTCAAGGGATATTTAGTTTGAAGATATCTAGGATGTGAAACTAAACTGACTTCTTTTTTGCCTTACTGTATTTTCTGTAGTGGGTGGAATGCAGTCATTTTTATTCCCCATATGGCATTTTTTTTAAAGATTTATTGTTTTTGTGTTTGTAAGGGTAGCACCTGTGTGTGCTGAGAACTGACCTTGTAACATTTGCTTTCTTCAGCCCTGTCTCAACTAGCCCAGGCCAGCTCAAATTGGCGTTGTTGGGGGTGGGGGTTGAGGTTGAGACGGGGTTTGCCCCCCCGCATAACAGCCCTGGCCTTCCCTGAACGAACTTGTTCTGTAAATCAGGCTGGCCTTGAACTCAGAGATCCACCTCCCTCTGCCTCCGAGTGCTGGGATTGGAGTGTCCGTTAGTGTTTTTAGATAGTGTCTTACTCTGTCCAAGGACTGGGGCTTGTTGCTGTTATCCTGCCTGCCTAGATTCCTGTGCAATTGTGAGCCAGCTTGAGCTCTTCATAAGATTATCTGCAAAGCCTTTGTTGCTTTTTAGGTGGTAGTATTTATAACCTGTTTTCTTTGGTTGTCTTGGGAGCTTTCCTCCACATTTCAGTTTCTTTTCAATATTTTCTGTCCTTTAACTGTGTGTCTGTGTGTGTCTTGTGTTGGTTTGTTAGCTGTGTTGTGGGTGCTGGAAATCAAACCCTGGTCTTCTGGTCAGCACTTTTAACCCCTGAGGCTTCTCTCCAGCCTGTCTTGTATTGGTTTATCTGTGATTAGGTTTGGTTCATTCACAGGGTAAAAGAAACATTTATATTAGATTAGTGTATCTGAGCTACCAAATTCCACAGCATTGCTGTCTAGGTGAAATTGTATTTTTAACTAACTTTAAATTATTTAAATATGAATTTTATTTTAAATTATTTGAATATGAATTGTAAAAACCCATATGTTGTGGTTTGAAAAATGTCAAGAAGGTGGCCTTCACAGCCATCACTACCCCTTCTCTAAAGGTTTTTGTTTCTAGTAACAGTCAGATTTGACTAGATTAACCAATAGGCTGGCTTCAGTATTTACCATTTGCCTTATGCAGTTAAACAGGACCAAATCATCTTCCAGTTTGAGTTCAGAGATGGAATTTAGTCCTGTAATATGGAAGGATTACATGCAACTAACATGTTTTGGAGTTTTTGTTTGGTTTCATTTGCGTTTTTAGGAAGGGTATTTCTAGTGTGAAAAGTTGCTGAGTTGGTAGGGTTTTCTGGAATTCGGTACCGTCAGTTGCAGATTTTCCTCTATAAGAATATAATCTGAGTATTCTTAGTGTCACTGACCTACTCAGCTCTGATTAGCTCCGATTCATATTGCCAGTGAGCTCCAGAGAGCCTTGCAAAGGAAAGCAGGGTTCAATGATGAATAGTTAACTGAACTTCTGAGACTTTCCACTGATAAGTTGGAAGTAACAGCTGTGCATTTTCATTTTCAAGGTGGATTTGTGAAGATGGAATTGGATATGCAAATGAAATCACAATGATGACAGATTTATCTCTGTATAACATTATTGACCTTAGTAGGTGACATGTGAAACTTCACATTGGTAGTGTGAAGACAATGCCATGCATGTTTTTTGGTGCATAATTTTGGAGAAGAAATACCATGGCTTCATTTGTCTTCTTGTTGGAGCTGGGTAGCATGTTCTAGTTGGAAGGCCAATTGGTTTACTTCCTCACTGTGACTTTGCTCTTCTGAAGACCTGGGATTGTAAAACATTGCCTCTGTGGTTGGGCCCTTCATGTTCATCTCGGTCTCACATTTAGAAGTTTGATTTCATAGGAAGTGACTTTTCTTTTTAATGTTGTTCTCCCGAGCAGCAAGACCACATTGAGTATGAAATCTTCTGGTAAATGTGAGAGCCCTCCTGGGTGAGGTGGGGATGCCTCCTCCTGGGAAAGTCAGCTGTTGCCATTGGCATCTGACTCAGAGGTAGACCTCATTAGGTTGACATAAAGCATTAATGTAAAGCAGTGTTTAGAAATTTCTAGGGTCCTTTGAAAGGCAGTATCAGAGTAACATGGGGTGGAGGTAAATCCTTGTGTGAAATGTACTGTGGAGGGTATGGACAGCTCAGGTGCATCCTCATCGGACCCTAGTGCTGCTAGATGACAGTGGATGCTTTTCTCCCCTGTGATCAGATATGAATGGCAACAAGAACATATGTTTAAAGTCCTTGGATTATCAGCTGTTCTTTCTGAATACAGAGACGATAATTAGGGAAAGTAGAGTAAATTATCTTTTTGTGAAAATGTTTAAAACTAAAACATTAGTTTGTGTGTGTATGTGTGGGGAGGGAGAGAGAGAGAGAGACAGAGACAGAGAGAGCACATGCTATGAGATAGGAAACAAAGTCAGAACCAGATTTGTAAGATGCTGAAGCCACCCCTGGACTCAGTGCTGCGGTGTGGACCCTGCCCGTCTTAGGTATTTGTTAACTTTAAAAAGATGGGTTTATTTTTTACTGTGTGTTCCTGTGTCTGGGCATGTGCAGGTAAGTTCGGGTAATGATGCACACAAAAGGTGTTGGATCCCTGAGAAACAGCACGGAGTTTTTGTGAGCCACCCATTGTGGGTGCTGGGCACTGAGTTTGGGTCCTCTGACAGAACAGAACAGTGCCGAGCTGACTCTCCAGCCTCATTGTTAGCTCTCTTTGGTTTTTTTCGAAGTTGGGCTTTAACAACCCTGGAGAATCAGGGTTTCTAACACTGCAAATAGCTAATGGGAGAAGGACTTCTCTCCTTTGGGTATCTTAATTTTCTCTCAGGGTTTGAATCATCGTTCTCAACTTTTAAAGAAGTTGTGGCTTTAGATTGAGGCAAAAGAAAGGACTGTTTACTTCAGATATCTGCGAGTGGTTTTGGCTTCCTGTTTGCAGAGTGTTACATCACAGAAGGAAACTTGCAAAGTGAGGTGTGTTGCCTCGCTTCTCTTGCAGAATTGTTGTTCTGGATGAAAAGGTGCATTTAGTGTATGCAGCAGTAGTACATGGGTGGGATGAGTTTATTCCTCTGCCTTTATATTTTAAAAATATTTTAATAGATTTTGTTTTTAGAGGTAGAGTTCCATGTAGCTCAGGTTAGTCCAGCCTCACTATATGGACTAGGCTGGCCTTGAACTTCTGTCCTTGCCTTTCCAGTGCTGGGACTTCTGTGCTACCATGCTCAGATATTTTGAAGACAGGGTTTTACTCTGAAGCCATGCTGTCCTGGAGCTCGTGGGTAATTTTACTGCCTCTGCTTTCCTGAGTGCTGGGTTTATAGTGTGCAGTCCTTGCCTGGCTTACATTTTTTTAAATGTTTTTTATTTTATGTGCATTGGTGTGAAAGTGTTAGATCTCCTGAAACTAGAGTTACAAACAGTTGTGAGCTGCCATGTGGGTGCTGGGAATTGAACCTGGGCCCTCTGGAATTGCTCTTAATTGCTGGGTCATCTCTAGTCCCTGACTTACATTATTTTTAGTGACAATGTTTTCTTACCTCATTTCCTACTAGAAGAGAGCCTGCTTATTGCAAAGAGGTGTCTTTGTACTCACTGACAGGAGTAATTAACCAAAGCCTACAGAGGACCTTATCTCCTGGACTATGTGGGCTTAATTCACTGGAAATCTAATAGCTAACATTTTAAGGTAGCATATTAACTTCATTGACACGTTACTTAATTTCTTTAACTTTTCAAAGAGAAACTGCTCTTCTCAGAGATGATGGATGTGTCTTTCACTGTGCTTAAAACTGGTTTTATTGTTTTGAGACAGGTTATTCCTATGTAACTCCTGCCTAGAACTTGCCATATAAACTGGCTGGCCTCAAAAATTTAGTGGTCTACCAGCCTGCTGGGATTAAAGGCATGCACCACCATACACTTTTAATTGTGTTGTATATGTATCCTAATTTGCTTGCTGTGAAGAGACACCATTGTCAATGCAACTTAAAAACAAAAGAAATTATTGGGCTCACAGTTCTAGGGAGTTAGAATCCATGAGCGCCATGGTGGACACAAGCAGACACAGTGCTGGAGAAGTAGCTGGGTTTACATCTAGGCAGAGAGAAAGAGAGAACGCTAACTGGGAAGGGTTCTACCAACTGGGGACCAAGTATTCAGTAGCAGCATGTGGGGCCTAGTTTCTTCCAGACCACTGCAGTGTGTAGGTCTGTGTGGCTGTGTGCTTGGAAGTGCAGGCATCCCTGGAGACTAGAGGTGTTGAATTCCTGTGGAACTGAAGTTACAGTATGCACTCTTAACCAATGAGCCATCTTTCCAGCCCCTTTTCTTTTTGTGACAGCCTAGGCTATCCTCAGCCAACATGTAACCTTAATTGTCTTGGAACTCATGATCTGATCTTCTGTCTCAGACTTCAAGTAATTGGGATTACAGGCTTAGGTCACTGGGCCTGGAGGTTTGAGGTTTTCTATAGAATAGTCTTTAAGGCCAAGCATGGTGGCTCAAGTCTGTAGTCCCTGAATGGGAAAGTCTGAGTCAAGAAGATAAAAAGTTCAAGGCCAGCCTGGTTAAGTTAGTGAGACCCTGAAACACTGAGCTGTACCTCAGTGCTAAAGTGCCTGCCTAGTATGTATAAGGAAGTTAACTCCCAGGACTGAAAACAGGCCCATAGACTCTGAGTGTGATGAAGAAAACATCCTCCATTTTCTTTATTGTCCCTTCTTTCCTGTTTTTGGGTCTTTGTGTTAGAGTCTCAGGCCACAATTCAGGCTTGTCTTATAGTCTTTTCTCACTTGTAGCTGGGTAACAGGCCCAGCCACCACCATGCTTGGCTGTTTGTTTGGTTTGGTTTGGTTTGGTATTTCAAGAGTTTGTCTGTGTTGTCCTGGCTGTCCTTGAACTTGCTCTGTTGACAAGGCTGGCCTTGGATTCACAGGGCTGGGGTTAAAGGCACACCCAGCATTGAGTATTTTTAGAATAAGGAAGACTAGGTTCTGCTGTGCTGTTAGGCTAGCCTTGGCTCAGACACTCACGGGAATACAATGTACAAGTCTCATTAGCTTCCAGAGCATTCATTTTTTTCCTCAGTAAAGTAACTAAGCCGGTTTCATGTGCTCTTCAAACCCATGCACTAATTTTAACCTAATAAAATGAGAGAGTGGAATGCCCAGCTGGGACTGGTGAAATGTCTAAGCCATCCCAGTACTTGGGAGTGAAGAAATGAGTTCTTTGAGTTGGAGGCCAGCTTGGCCTATGTAGCAAGGCTCTGTCTCCAAGATAAACATACGCAAAGTTGGAGAGAACTCAGTAAAGTACTTGTCAGGCAGGCATGAGGGCTTAAGTTCAGTACCCAGAACCCACATAAGAAAGTGGCAAGAGCCGGGTGGTGGTGGTACATACCTTTTATCCCAGTACTCGGAGGCAGAGGCAGGCAGATCTCTGAGTTCGAGGTCAGCCTAGACTATAGAGCAAGTTCCAGGACAGGCTCTAAAGCTACAGAGAAACCCTGTCTCGAAAAACCAGAAAAAGTGTCACGGTAGCGGTATGAGTGAGGCAGGTCTGTCCTCTGGCATCTGTATGTGTGTGCATGCATGAAGGACCACGTACAAACATGTGTACCCATGAACATACATAAGCACAAAGAATACCTGTAATTAGCACAGTTATTTAAAATTAGAGTTAGAAGTGACAGTCTCAGTTTTGGGAAAGCAGATGCAGGAGGATCGCAAACTCTAGGCTAGCTTAGTTTATATATCACGTCTTAGGCCATCTACGACTACATAGGGAGACTTGTGTCAGATGACCTCTCATCAAATGAATTGTATTGAACCAAGTGCCTTTAAAAGCAGTTGCTCTACCACTAAATTATTACATCACAACCTCTAAACTCTATTTATATCAGCCTGTAAAGCAATATATGAAAATTTCAGAGAGGAGGAGCTAGGGGGCTGGAGAGATGATCTCACTGGCTCCTCTTGCAGACAACCAAGGTTCATATCCTGGCACCCACATGGTGGCTCACAACCACCTGTAACTCCAGTTCCAGGGGATAAGATGCCCTCTTCTGACCTCCACAGGCACCAGGCAAATATGTGGCAAGCAGATATACATGCAGGCAAAACAATCATACGCACAAAAAAATGAATATTGGGGAGTGGTGGTGGTGTATGCCTTTAATCCCAGCACTCGGGAGGCAGAGGCAGGCGGATCNTATATAGGCACTACAGTGATTGCTCAGTGGTTGAGAGCTTGCTGCTCATGGAGAGGACCCAGGTTCGATTCCCAATACCCACGTGGTGGCTTATAGGTATGTGTAACTCAGTTCTAGGACATCTGACACCTTTTGACCTCCATGGACACCAAGCCTGCATGTGAGACACAGACATGTGCAGGCAAAACACACATACCAAAATATTTAAGGAGAATTTTCAGGAGGAAAAAAAGACCTTAATGAATCTACTCAGGCTGATCTTGAAGTTAAACTTTTAGCCCAGTCTGGCCTTAAACTCCTTGTTGTTCCTCAGCCTCCTGCATAGCTGCAATTACAGGCCTGTGTTTAGAGTCAGAGTCTGGACACTGACCAAGGTGGAGTCTTCATGGAGAGCCCAGCAGCATGTGACTTTTACCTACCTCAGTCTGTGGTCTGGTGGGATCACAGAACTGTGAGATAACAGTGCCCCCATTCTTCTTCCTCATGCATGTCTAATTCTAGAAGATACAGAAATAGAAACCCTGCCTTCTTCATAGTAAAATGTAGCTTCTTAGGAACAATGTGGCGGGTGTCATCATGCCAGGTAACTGTTGTAGTTAGTGAGGAAAGTTAGTAGTGTTGTGTTGCTCTTTGTTTTTTGAGACCAAATCTCAATGTGTAGCCCTGGCTCTCCAAATGTGGACCAGGTTGGCCTCAAAGTCACTGAGATCTGCCTACCTCTATCTCCAAAAGGCGTGGTCCACACCCCCTGGCTAGCACGTGACAGTTCTTAATGAAGGGTAATGAATAAGAATGAGTCTCCTACCCTTGAAGCTCTTAGAAAGCCATTGGAATTTATGGAGGCTGATGGTTAAGGGAGCCTATCTGCCTCCCTCCCTTCTGTCTTCCACTCTTTTTCCCCCTTCCTTTCCCCTTTGGAGTGTCTTGCTGTCTATTCTGGGCTGGCTTACTTTTGGCAGCCCTCTCACCTCAGCTTTCCTAGTGCTGCCTCCTGGGATTGAAGAGCCTTGCTGCTGTCCAGGAGTCTGGGGAAGGTCATTGCAAACTAGCTATTCTTAGAGCAGAACAGAGGGTGGGGCAACTTCTCACTTGTAAAGTGTAAAGGAGTGTCTGGCATACCAGGTTGGTCTGGAGCTTCCAGTGTAGCCAAGAGTGACCTTGAACTTCTGATCCTGTCTGCTAGGATTATTGGTGGGTGCCAACTGCTTAGTTCGCGTGGTGCTGGAAATCAGCTCTAGCTAGGCATGCTCAGATGGAAATCCGAGTTATGTCCTCGCCCGTTGATGCAGTTTTGTTGGAACCACAGCCTTCAAGTTGGATCTGACTCTTCCATAGTGTCTGCAGTGCCAAAAGCTAGTTTATGAGGTGGATTCTCAAAGCATGGCATGGTGTTGCAAACCAGTAATTCTAGAATTCTGGAGACAGGTAAGGAAATTGAAAGTTAAAGATTAATCTATGCTAGCTAGTGTAAGGTATGAAAGCTTGGCCTTAGCTTAGGCATGTTCCCAAATATCTCTTAAAACTTAAGTTAACCTGTTTATATTAATCTACATTCTGCCATGTGGCTTGTTATTTCTCTCTACTGTACATCTGATCCCCTCCCCATCTTACTGGTAAATTCCTCCTATCTCTTTCTGGAAGTTCTGCCTATCCTTTTCTAGTTAGCTATTGGCCATTCGGCTCTTTATTAAACCAGTTAGAAGGTGCTTTGGCAGAGACACATCTTCACAGTGTACAAAAAGATTATCTCATAAAAAAAATCCAGGCATCCTTTGTCTTTCAGATCTAATTTCTGTTGGTTGTAGCAGCACAGCTGTGCAGGTTGCCTTGACTCCAGAGTTCCCACATCTTAACAGTTTGGTTTCTTCTTATAGGTGTGCAGTCATATGCCCAGTGTGGAAAACCCAAGGGGGTTGTCACAGTCCTATCTCAGTCTCACTTGGGGCTTTTATGCTGTGTCACGTAGAGATTTTACAGACATTAAAAATGTGTCCCAGGCTGGAGAGATGGCTCAGAAGAGCACTGGCTGCTTTTCCAGAGATCCTGAGTTCAATTCCCAGCAACCATGTGGTGGCTCAAAACCATCCAAAATGAGATCTGGTGCCCTCTCCTGGTGTGCAGGCATACATAAAAACAAAAACTATATACATAATAAGTAAATAACAAATCTATAAATAAATAATGTGTCCCGTGTTTTGCTATATGTTCTTGTATTTATAGACTTGAAAAATGTCTGAAAATTCCAGCGACAGTGACTCATCTTGTGGTTGGACAGTCATCAATCATGAGGTATGTTCTCTGGTACATTGTTAGCAGTGAAATATCTACTTTATGGAGGTCAGTGTTTTCTACATGTAAGCCATGGGTTATTTTGTGTATAGTTTGGGCATTTTCCCAACCATGCTAAACTTGGCTGCTAAAATACTATTGAACTACATAAACTCCTAGTCTTCCTTCTTTCTTTCTTTCTTTCTTTCTTTCTTTCTTTCTTTCTTTCTTT